>NJRL01000238.1:188435-222868 GCA_003063815.1 Aphaenogaster rudis
AGCCGCTGTAGCCAGGCGCTGATTAGCTAACTTTATCACCGTACAGCAATGAAATAAAAGCTCAGATCAAAAAATGGCTTAAGACTTTTCGATTTAGATTATTATTCTGCATTTGACTATGTGTTCCATATACGTTTTTTCAGATACACCCTGTATAATTATATATACGATTATATATGAAAAATTTCATGTATGGATTTTATACATAATTATATGTTTATATATCTTTATATATGTTTATATCTGTTTATATACATTTATATATGAAAAATTTTTTACCGGGAACTTGTCTCAATTTGATATAGAATTAATCGAAAGACAATAGAAATCTTCTCTATATTTGCAATTAATATTTTATATTTGCTCAATTAACATAAAACAATTATGATGAAGTTGAAAATGACAAAAATATTAATCGGTATTTAACATCGACCATTCCAGTGAGAAATAACACCTCGATCGACATCGAATCGACGTCGATCGAGGTGTCATTTCTCACTGGGATTCATCGACACATCGCCATCATTTCTAGCCGAGTTGGTGGCAATTTTTATTCTCAAAATGTTAAGTCAAGTACATTCCATTGGAAGATATGCAATTTCTTATTTTATGGACAAACAAAAGATGCGCAATGCTAACAAATTATGTCAATTGTTATTTCATCAAAAAAACTTCTATTGTATCTCACTTTCCATACAATCGTTTGAAAAGTGCAGTAAAATGTTTTAAATCCTCGGGAGAGGATAATATATCGCATACTTCCAAGGAGTGTATGTTTTTGTACAAAAAATGATTGCTTTAAAATAATCATTATATTAACAGGATGACGACAGAAAACGCGGTGGATTGACCTTATCACGTTATCAGGAATTATACGCGCAATTTCTCGGTAACCCCGACGACAACTGTCCAGCGATCTATCTCTTTGGGCCAATAGGACAAGAGTCATAATTAAAATACTCGCCATTACGAAGCAACATAAAGCTTCATATCCTTGTATGTACAAAGAGATGCACAAGCACACACGCAAAATGAATTTAACTTAATATCTGTATTAATTCTTGTAAAAATTGTATATATAATAAATCAGATATTTTATTGTAATAAAAAATTTTTACTATACCATACTTTGGTAAAATATGGTATAATAAACGTTAAGACCCTAATGTTAAGGAGGTTCTCGCGTTTGATGAAATATAAGACAAGCCTATAATACATATATGATATGACAATTAATTATATCAACAGTATTTAGGAAAAATTGCATTAACTTTTACCGTACCGTTTTGAAGATATTTAATTTTAAATGTATAGAATTTTACATTACAAGTATATTCAAAACTTAATGCCGTAGATCTTTTCTCTTAATTTGAGACATTTGTATTATTTTAATCGTTTTATCACAATTTTAAGAATAACGCTTTATTGACTAAGAAGTAGCGCGAGAACCTCCTTAAGTTCTCTTCTTCGTAATATCGATTGCTTACTGTTTTTCTATTGCTAAGCTTTTCACTGCCCTTAACAGCGATATATAGCAATGACAAAATTCCGGGCGATTACTGAGAAATCTATAAATGTGCAAATTACCTTTTTCTAGAGCAATTCCTTTTCTTAAGGAAACTCTGTGTGTGATAATGTATTTACAGATCAATGATTAGATATTTTAAAACAATAATTTACGTATATAATGCATTGGTGTGTGTGTGCGTGTGTGTGTGTGTGTGTGCGTGTGCGTAAAAATAATACATGTATATATGTATGTGTTTGTATGTGTAAGCACAATACAAAAGTTAAAATTACGACAGAGCATATGGTACCGACTCTCTGAAATATAATTAAACGAAATAATAGAAATGCAATCATATAGTACAAACAGGAGAAAATTTATTTGTGTCTATGTGACAACACAGTACGCTTTGTATGCTATTTGAGATGCTTCTCTGAGTTTCTTCGTCTTCCTTTTTTCGTTTTTTATCCGTCATTACATTAATTTAATTTGACGCTTACACTTTTTCATTTCTTCACAATATTTATATCTTCATATTTATATCGAAGCTTCTATTGATATGCATTTCGTCATATACGCGGTGCAGTATAAATCAGAAATCATTTACGATTAGCACTCTTCAAATAAACCAGTACAGTATACATTAAATTTAACGAAAGATATCGCTTCATACATATATCGAACACACGCATATGTGTCCGCCAGACAATACAGGAAACTTGTACATTTTACGACATGTTTTTATGTGTATGATTTATAACATTTAACGCAGCCATCGCTCTTTTTCATGTCTTATACATTCATCTGCACGCAAATACATATATCGCAATAACAACTTCAGAAATATTAACAACTTCATATCTAGCGAGTTCCTTTCTTTTATAATTGTATGTACTGTTTGACGATTAGTATAAAAGTTACACTCTATATATAAAACATCATGTTCATGTTCAAATCCGTGACGAGTTCTTTCAATCGGGAAGAAAGCATATTGAAAAACATATTGTTATTAGTGATTAATTCATCTGGTTAGTTCTTATTATGTCTATTGTACACAAAAGATGCTGTTGCAAAATTTGTTACACATATTGAGCGAAAGCGTCGTACTCCACAGAAAACTTACACCGACAAAGCGCACCAGTAAATAAAGTTGGCGAATCTACCCCCGCATTGGGAATCTAGCAATTAAATGTAATATAAACTACCCCATTCTGTTCCATTCGACAAAAATCTTACGTAATCCTAAATATTTGCCTAAATCATGATAAATTCATGCCTAAGTAATCAACCAGCGGCCAAATTTCTTGTTGAAATAATAAAATACATTTATTTCAGCCTAATGCAAAGCTTATCAAGAAAAAAATGTACTTGAATATATATCTTGCGACTCTCAATTAGTTTTCACTGTTCGAATGTATAACAAGCATATTTTGAACCGGTCGATTGCTAGGATTGATAAGAAGATTTGTATTTCGTTCCTTTGAAGTTTTTGCTTACTAAGGATCACAAAATGAAATTTTTGCACAATTTCTATATGTAATTAATGTGTATAATTATAATATACGAATAATCCAATCCAATTATTAAAAATACAGTAATTGAGCCTTTTGTCCACAGTGCTTTTAATCTCTTATTACATATAGCAATAATTTAAACTTAAACATTTTAAAACTAATGTATGAACCATGCCATGTGAGATTCTAAGCCAGTTTGTATTAGTTGTCCCATGTAACTTATTTAACTTGTTCAGGTATGGGATAAAAGAGATGGTTTATTTCCTCATTTTAATAACGTCTTAATCCCACTGATGATTATTTTCATGCTTGATTTAAGACAGTGACGCTTCTACCAAAGTAAGTTACCACTTTGTAATTCGTTTCCACAATAAACTCAATTTATTTCCAGTCATCCAAATAGGTGTATCCATACATTCATTAATTTTTACTTCTCAAATCTCATCGCTTTATTCTTTTTTTTAATGAAAAGACATACAATTTTTCGTTATACTGAAATGATACAATTTTCCATGTGTACAGACTTGTGTAGTTTGTTTTCTCAATATCTATTAATTCTAATCACAAGAACCAACTCTTATTTAGCTTTTTGCATTATAGTGTTAGAACGAACTTTAAAAAGCAACAGAGAAGCAGTTACTTCCTGAATATACAATATTATATACAAATATAATATTGAATATTACATTGAATATTATATACAAATGATACAAAATTTTAGCCACCCAAAGCATAAAAGGATATTTAAAGAACATCTGAAAGATTTAATATTTTACGTATCTTTACCTCAGAAATTATGTTGTCTGAATATCTAATAATGATTTGGAATAGAGAAGAAATAAGGCATTCGAATTCATGAGGATTAATTGTTGTAAGTTTTCAAAAAATAGTCTCAAAAGCTAAATAATAAAAATAATGTGAAAAATATTTGAATCTCAGACGTAATGTTCCCAGTTGATCCATAGTAAGCTAGCGACAAGGGAACAAACTATTACTTTGCCTGGCTTTAATTTAATATTTTAACATGTAAATTCGGAACTTGGCAAAGCAAGATGGTATTTACTTAAGAAGTAGACGAAACGTACTCAAATCTAATCGACAATACTGATAATTATACATTTTTCGACGGAAATTTAATCCTTAAGTACCATAGTGAAGAATTATGACATTCATACCATTTAGGATATACACACTCACACATGTAATCATATCAATGATTAATATGTAATAAATTCCGTGGATTTCTTATGATCGAGCATTCATTAATAGAATTCTTATATCGTTTCTGAAATCGAAGGTAATCATATAAAAAATCCAAAATAATTTCAGATGTATTGATATAGTGTGATAACTTGGCAAGATTTAAAATAATTGGATGGATATGACTTCACTATGGAACTTATGGATTGTTGTGAAACTAGAAAATTTGAATTCTGATATAGATATCATTCTTATTTGCAAATATCAATATCGATTCTATGTGTTTCATGCATCATTCAACTTTCATATTGCATTTCGGCTGTGGACGGCATAAGAACAATTTATAGTTAATTATTATAAATTTTTAGTTGATCTAATCATAGTTTCAAAAACATGAAATCTTGAAGTATAAATGTGATATTACTTTTGATATTATCTAAAATAAATAGTTACAGCAGTTATTTTACGAATCAATAATATTACTTCTCAGATAATTTACACATTGGAGAATTCGATATCGTTTTAGCATTAATTTTTAATTGTCAATATTTTAATGCTCTACTTATATAAGTAATTAAATGAATATCGATATCAGAAAAAAGATTCATGTCACAATTGAGAAATGCATTAAAAAGAGGAAAATGCATTTTACATCCGTCACGTTTGTTACATCATTCCTCAATTAATTTGCTTAATGAGTAACAAGAAAAAATTCATCGTTCTAGATTATTCTACCTAAAATCAATCGCGCGTATGATTAAGCGTTGCAAAACATTTTAATTTCGAATACAGTCTCTCTGAGGATCTAATAATATTAATTAAAAAAAGGAAAGCCTACCCAAAATAAATATGCTAAAAATGACGAAGACCTAGAACTATATAAATTTATTTATCGCTAAAATATAATGCCAGATATGAACGTAGATGGACATGTTCACCAGTCTCGAAGAATTCGGTAGAAATAATTCGCATTAAACTTTCTATATTTCGAAGGAGAGAAGAACTCGTGCAACTCTTTCTCACAACGGCTCGAGATAAAAGACTCTATTGACGCTTATTTAGTAGATTCATTTCAGTCCTTCTAAGTACAAAAATTGCATCCGATTAAATCGGCAACGATTAATTCTTCGTTAAAATGTTACATGGTGATCAGTCACATCAATTATGGAGTTCACACTGGCGTAGGAAGTGGACGCGCGTTGATGGTTGTCGTTTTGGAGTAGAGGAGAATCCGGCTTGTCACGTTTGTGACGCCTAGCTTCACTTCCGCTCGCGAGTTCGCGGGCTCTTCTACGCCCTCGGCGCGACATCACGCCTGAAAAAATAAAGAATCACATTTTAAGCACACTTTAAAGCTCCATCACATCTAACACAATCTTCCATCGCACTGCGTGATTATATTAAAGTCGTATGATTAAAATTGTGCTGTTGTGTGATTACATTGATCGACACCAACTACTTCTTTTTGTGTACGTGTAATTTTCTATGTTTGTAACATTTCAACGAACACTTCAATATATACACACAGAAGACATAAGAAGCAGTTCATTAAATACAACACAAATCAACATCAAACATAATATTTCATGCAACACAAATACGTTCATATTCATGAAAAAAATATACTACGTATTCAAATATTTCTTCAAGTGACAAGTGCGATAATGTACACACAAAATATAGCACATGTAACATTTCAAAATATCCAGACTCTTTTTAAAAAAACAATTTTTTCTTACTTTTCAGATATTAGTTATCTACAAACTACTTATAAATCAAATACAAATTGTATTTGGCAATATACATTAAAAAACGTACAATTACAGATTTGCTATGAAACCGTTTTTAAAAGATTTTATAATCACAAAAAGAAATTTTCTATACCTTGCCGTTTATTATGACATTTTGATAAAAATAATGGAAGACTTATTCATGTATAACACGCAGAAAAACATTAGTTTATTTAATTTGAAATTGTAAGGAGTGTGAAAAAGTTAAATTAAATATAAGTTTATATAAATACTTTGTTCATTTAATTTATCTATATCTTTGATTATTTATGTATAACTCTCTAAATGAAATCTTTTTGTAATTATTTTTTGTTATTCATGTTACACTACGTTTTATTATTTTCATATCTATTACGTTTTAAAATATTACGATGGATGAAAAGTTACTGTATATTGACAAATACAGTATTCATATTTATCACGGATATCTTCTATTAAAAAAGTATATCACGATTATTATATCTTAAAGAACAGACTAAAAAAATATTGAGAAAGTTTCAGTATATAATTTAAAAATAACGTGTTCGTGATTTTATAAAGAAAAAAAAATTGAACTGCAATGTGAGCATAAAGTGATCTTATTCTATACATTTTTCTTTTTCACCAGTGATAATATCTTTGCGTTTTCATATCCCTGTTAAAATCAACAATTTTATAACAGCATAAAATCAGTCTATACTTTTTTAAGAATTTGATTACAAAATTCGACAAAGAACTATTCGATTATCGATGCGTATTCTTAGAAATGTTTTATATGTTGCGATATACATATATAATTGCATGCTATGCAACATACATACGGTCATAAAAAATATATTACATAATACAACATATCTTTTACGTATTAAGACACTAAATAATGACAGGCGTATATAAAAACACGACGCGCAAAGGCATTAACATATATAAAATGATGTAAAAACCATAACTATCTTTAATATCTCCGTAACTGTAAGATTAGGAAAACAATTTGTCTAACAAAAGTGGCAATCTTTTTTTTAAATTGAATGCTATTGTTTTATATTTATTTTCTAATAATGTCTAATAAAACAAATTAATGGTCTATAACATAAGCTCATTTAAAGTTAATGAAGATCATTTATGACAAAAATATTTTGAAATGTGCTACAATATTGGAAGAGCTTAACTGGCGATTCAGTCATGTACAATTAAGGAATCTACTGAAACATAATAATATTTACTATATTGTAAACTCTTAACTGGCGATTCATTCATGTACAATTATGGAATCTGCTGAAGCACAATAATATTTACTATTAGAATACGTTATATGATACAAAGATTACCACCGCTATATGATGATACCGCTCTTGTGTATAATACACAATTTTTGTTAGATTTTTTTTCTCCAACTATCCAAGTTTCAAAGATATTAAAGATGGTAGTAGTTATTATCACACCATATATAATAATATACAAAAATAACATTATTTATACACCATAAAGTAAAGTTAGAGTAACATGTTTCTGAAATTTCTTCCATCCACACTTATTAAAAACATCTCAAATAGAAATTTTAAATGCATGAGGTAAATCTTAATGACTACAATTAATAAGTTTCTCAAATTAATCTACAAGCTAATATATAGAGTGATAATATATAGAGTAATTATAACCTTTGTCCAGCTTAACTCTTTCATAACTTTCGTTTTATACATGATAAAATTAATCTGTTAAATTATCTATTTAAAAAAGTTAAAATTGTAATTTAGTAATATTTTGTACGTATTAAGAGTTTATTTATTTAAAAATTTTTCTAATAGGTTTTCCTTTTTACAGATTAATTTTATCATATACAGGGTTTCCATAAAGTCAGTTGCCACCCCTATATTTCGGAAACGGCTCAAATGAAACCCTCTATATTGTAGTATATCATTTAAAAGAGCAAAAAAAAGAAAATTTTTGGCATAAAGCGGAGGTTAATACATTGACCCGTTCGGGAGTTACTTAGGGTCAAAAATTGGCTTTTTCGAACTTTGACCTAAATAACTCCTGAACGGATCAACGTATCGACCTCCGCTTTATGCCAAAAATTTTCTTTTTTTTTGCTCTTTTAAATGATATACTACAATATAGGGGGTTCCATTTGAAATTTTCAAGTTAAAATCCCCCTGGAGCCCCCCCTTGGGGGAGCAACCTCCCCAACTTCCTTAAAGAGTAGCCCCTCGAAATGATCGAACACGTGTTTCGCGGTTTTTCATAATTTTGAGCCGTTTCCGAAATATAGGGGTGGCAACTGACTTTATGGAAACCTTGTATAGACTGACAGTTATGAAAGTTAAATAATAAGAAATTAAAGGTTTTAGCTATCTAACATAGTGCAATCGATTAGACTGAGAATGTGCGGGCTTTATAACAATTTACACAAGATTATATACAAGGTTATTTACTTGTCATAAGGATTATCAGCATTATTTTGTTATTTTGTTATGCATAGGAATGCGTTAAAGCAGTATTTTCTTACAAAATTTTATCAAGACCTTCTTTAAACTTTTAGTCTTTAAAATAAAAAAAATGCATTTCTATATAAAAATAATCCATAAATCAAAAATAAGAAAGAAACAGAATAAATAAATATAAAATTGTCTCTCTCAAAATCTGCATCAAATCTTGCAAAAGACGGGATTCGCAAGACTATTATATAAGAAATACTGCGTTTACGCGTGCAAATAGTGCAATTATATACTTTTTGTATGTTTATCACATATATAAAACTCACTATGTAATACTATATTATAAATATATGTTAGAATAAATTGAAAATTATACTGATACATGTTAAAATTTTTTTAATAATTATTAGTTTTCACACATATGTAGGAAATTAAAATAATGTGCTTGAAGCTTTTGTGATTTTAAAATAGGTATCAAAAAGATATATAGTTTCACAAACTTATATAAATTTGAAAAGAATATAATATCAATTTATTCTTCTCTCAACGCATTATATTTAAATGGAATTTGAAAGATCTGTAATATTAAAAAGAATTGCACTTTCTGGATGCATATTCACTGGATGTACTAAAAATAATAACGTTAACTCGACAATATTAAATAATATTCCAAGATTCAGTCTATCCGTGCAAAATGAACAACATGAAAAGTACGATGACAGATTTTGGACATAGAAGAACAAAATACTAAGAAATTTTACCACATGTCAAAACGTGGATGTTCCTTTTTTATATTCAGATGCTCTGCATACCTATCTGTCACATTCAAGCACTTTGAACGTAGGTGTGGTTGTAGTGGGTGTGGGAGAATTGTGTTTGCTTACACGATGATTCAAAGATGTCTCTTGCACGTTGTCCAGATTTCCATGCATCGCTCTCTTGTGGTTGGCCAATTTCTCTCTATTCATGGGTGAGCCTAGAACCACCAGGGGCCATGACGCCAGTCCGCATTACTCAAAAACGTACATTTAAAGAACACGATTCTTCTGAATGAAGAAGACTAAGCGCAGACGTTAGTAAAGAGATTTAGCATAAAAATATTTTAATGCAATTTGTTACTCTTTGTCGAATTTGTAAAGCTGTTCGTATTAGATACGAGAAAGGCTCAAGATTTTTCATTTGCAATACATATATAGGAATATGAAAATAAAATTTTAGTTAATATAACACTGGTGAGATCAAATGAAAACGATTATTTAACTATTCTGTTTTCTTCCCAAGCACTAAAATGCTTATGATAACTCTTAAGACTGCAGTGACTATGCTCTATCAAGTGTATCCAGCAATAAACTTTAAATTTATATAAAATATGCCTCATGCAACATAAAGCGTTAATAGTACATTATATGTGTGAACATATACTTTAACATAAAATAATTAAAAATTTGAAAACAAATATACACATACACAAAACATTTTTTAAAGAGAAAAATTATAGTCATTTTTAATCAAAATGTCAAAATCTATATTTACTAGGTTCCAATAAATAATACAAATAAAAAAACATTTAAATTTTGAGTTTCAGATCAAGTCTTTAGGAGTTATGTTTACCCAGTCCAAAATGTAGAGATTCGCGGGAGTAAATGTTTTATATGCAGAAGATATAAAGTGAGAATTTTTATCCTTATTTTCATATCCGACTTTTCAGATATGAAATTATATAAATGAATATAATTTTAACGTCCAAATGTCGTACTTTTCATTCAATCCATTCTTAAAGTTATATTTCCTCACCAAACAGTTGGATAAGCACCTTCAGAGAGAGATATAAATACAAAGTAGTAGTATATGTTGATGCAGAACCAGAAAAGACTTGGGTTATCAAAAAATGTAACACAAGACTTTTCTGACATGCATATAGATATACCAAAAAAAAATTGTATACATGACAACTGTCATAATTATATACGTATATATATATGACAGCACCTCCTTACCTATATAACTTAGTAGTACTGGCAAAAAGATGAGACCATGTGCTGCTCCAAATAGTACAATACCCAGATACATTCTAAAGTAAAATACCTGCAAATATCTCTTAGCTGAGTAATTCTGAATAATTTTATACGATTGTAAAATATAGACAAATAGCAAAACGCCAATTATCTACATTATAATTGTGATTGAATCATGATTGATAACATAATAAATATTAAAAAAAGTTTTTTAAAGAGTCGAGAAAAGATATTAAAAATCAATAAATTTACTTTAATATTTAAAATTATTTAGATTAAAAACCGAGCATGTTTTTTAATCGTGATGATTGGCAATTTGGATATTGGATTAGCGTTTTATTTAGCGTTATAATAAAACAAAGATTAACCTGGAAAATTTGGCTCTTTGCAAAGCCTAGTACTATAATGCCACCAAACTTTGTTAATGTGATACCACTAAATACTGAGCTCCCCATATTTGTCAATGCATCTGCAACTCTGTCAACCCTAGTTGCTTGAACTGACACAGAGAAGGAATGTACTAGATGACTGCAAAACTCCACAGCTATACCAACAGCCTGTAACAGATATCAGTGTCAGACAATATATTTTCAACAATTGTTGCATAATATATTTTTCTTAATTCTTCTTTTTAACTACATTTGTTATATTTGTTTTTTCTCGTTTGCTTCTCCTCATTCTTGCAGTATATTAATATTGTAAAAACATAAATATATGAGAAATTTTATGGTAATTTAAGTAGATAAAATATTATTCATTTATTATTCTGATATTAATAAAAGAGAAATATATTTATGTTAAAAATAATGCGCTATTTAGAATTAAAAGATAGAGATAAATAGATATGTAAAATAGTTCAAAATAAAATCAACAAATTTATAATAAATATTTCATTATTTCATTCATATATTTCATTTAAAATTTAAAATTTTTAAATATAAAACTATGAAAAATAGCCCAGATACTAACAATGATCAGGTTCATATAACAATTATAAACTAAAATTTACTATTCTTGCAATAATTAACTTACCATAACAAGATTTACCAGAGATACGGCATTCAAAGTTATATGCCACCAATACATCAAACCACCGATATTAACAACGATCATTGTGATTGTAATTAGAACCACGAGTGATGAGAAGATATCCAAACCCATTAACAAGAAAGTAACCACAAATATAGCGAGCAATGAAATTCCTATACTCTGCAAAGTGTCGGGCCACATAGTCAGATATTGCTCGTAAAATACGTAGAAAACACTGTAGGGAAAGACTTCTACAGTGGTGTTTTTACTGAGCTTTCTCAAGTTACAATTGAGCATGTTTGTAATGTTCGCTGCCACTACTCTGGCTGCTCTCATCGATTCATAATAATCGGCCGAAGTCTTGAGAATAGTGTGATAAGCCATGAAATATGAAGCACCGACTGTTGACATTCCCGTGTTAGGATCGGTAATGTAATTCACACCGTGTCCATAAGCTGCATGACCTCCTTTAGCACATGTCTCGTCGGGATTGTCTTGCAGAAAGAATGATACATATTTGTCGAAATCAACGGGCATCGGTCTGTTGTATTCATTCAAAGTGATATTGCAAATAGTACAATGCCGATCTGCAATTCAAAAACAACCAGATTAAAATAGGAAATTTGTCAGTTTAAAATATAATATATGAGATTATATCAATTTTGTAAGGAAAAATACATACCGGTATGTGGACAGAACGAACTGTTTGTAGGAAAATATCTGCAACAACCGGGTAATCCCGACCAATCGATATAATCGTCCATCCAAGACGAAGCAGGCTTAGCTATGTAAGTTCTAGAAAAAAAGAGAAAAATTGAAAATATTTCAGTAAAATTTAAATACAAGTAAACATTAAATTATATAGATTCATTCATGAAACTTTTTGTTTCTTGTTGCAATATACCTGTTCGCTTGTTTAGATGCTGTGAATATTTGCGTCGACACTGAATCGCTATTACAATATTGTCCACCGCACACTAAATTTTGCATTTTCGTATCTGAATAATTTAGGCCATCTTTAACAACGAAATACATTGGCGGCCCGATAGATAAGTAACTATTTAAGAACTGAAAAAAAGAATTTTTATTTTTTTATAACCCATATTCAGTTCGATGTTTATGCTCTATCGGTTATGACATACTTGGAAATATTTAAGCACATAACTATCTTCGGGCATAGAAAGTTCCTGATCTAGGCCAATTTCGATGTGTGGTATTACAGCAATACTGCTGCAGAGCCAACCGAAAAACACAATCATCACAACTGTGCGAACCCATTTTTGTAGCAATAATGGGACGTACGCGACTTTGAAAATTTTATACAACATTCCATCTACCACTTCCTCCCCATCATCACGCTTGGAGCGAATGAAGCAACATACATCTAGCCTGTTATTCTGAAATTATAAAAAGGCACTTTATGAATTTAATATGATCACGAATATAATGTATAAAATAAACAAGAGAGAGAAAGAGTGGAGAAGAGAATAAAGTAATATTGAAAATTAAATCTCTACAAAATTTTTGACAAATTAAAAACGAATGGATTAAAATAAATTCAATTGTTAAAATAAATTTCTTGTATATAACATACCGCGTGCCGAATCGTGTCAAGTGCTAAAAGACTGACAAAACATGTAATTTGCAATATGAAATCTACTAATAATGCCATTCCAGCATAGAGAGCAAACGCCTTCACGGCAGGCATATCAGAGAGACCACCTGTAAATTAATAAAAAAGAAATATTAATTATAACAGCTTATTCACATGTGATTTTTATTTCCTTTTTTCAATTCATGTATGTTTTTTTACAATATCTTATGATAACACATACCAAGGAAGAAGCAACAGCTTTCCGACACACTCGTGAGTAACATACTAGGGCCAACTTGGCCCAATGTACGACCGATATGTTCCGGGATCGATTCATTCGGGCGTCTGCCTTCCCTCTGATGAGTTTGAACGAGAATAAAAATATTATCTACTCCGACTGCCAGCACCAAGAATGGAATGACCTCGATGATGATTAGTGTAGCTGGTATACCAATAAAGCCGAACAATCCGACCGAACAAATCACAGATGCCAACACTATGAGTACACCTCCAAGTCCAAGAGTAATCTTAGAATCGTGCTAAAATGAAAATCGATTACATATAAAGTATTAAATTCAATATTAAATAAGATGCAAGTATGTCATGTAGCGTAGACTCTTACCAAAAGACGAGCGCATGATCTAATTTGGCCAAGAGATACCGCGATATATCCAAACATAATGATATATGACACCAGGATGGTTACAATGTCCGACTGAGATTCACGATTCAGTTCATCCTCGATAGAACGCTCAGACGTGAATGCTATGTTCATAAATGCTGGCTTTCTTGTTGCCGTCCAATTTTTCATAAAGTTGATAAAGCTGAAATTGGACAGTATATGAATGATATCAATCTTATTTGAGCGAATTTACCGTGTAAATTTACCTTTCTTCCCATTCCATAGCGGGTATTAATTTGGCTTTGTTGTGATAATTGTTTACAAGAATAGTAAGGATTATAGCGGTTGCTTTTTCATACGGCGGATTATGAAGATCTTGTCCCGGAGACAAAAATCCTCCTACTGCAATTGCTGGTTCTACAGGGCCGCCATAAAGCGCAAGACATTCAGGATTATATGAATTTCTGAAAGAAAAATATATAAATATAATATAAATATAATAAAGAAACAGTATTGTTATACATATCCTTACACGCAACAAAAGATATCGCGCTTATTTCTCGAACATTTCAGATTTATTAACAGTTACATTATAAATTTCTTTTTGTTATATATTCTTTAAATAATTGATTTTAAAGTGTGCTTTAAATTTATTGCAGTTTTCCACTTTTTCATTCGTATTAATATGAGATAAATTTATCTGAAATAGATCTTATCGCTGGAATATATAGATTGCTTTTTTAATATGAATTTTTTCTGTGCATACAAACTTAAACATTATCAAAATCTGTCTTAATTTTTATCCCATAATAAATAAATTTTCTTATTTAAACTATTATTATTACTAATTCTATTACTGTTATTATTATTAATAACATTAGTTGTATTTTATTACTTATATTGTCTCTACAACTCTTGTCATTTTACTTATTTTCGTAAATGTAAATAAATATAGAATGACGCATGGTTCTGTGTGAGAGTCGACTCATAGTGCGTGTTCAACCCCTTATCCCATTGTGTCTGGATTTTATATGAGATTGATTAAAAAGTTATAGATTGTAAGTAAAGGAGAATGAGGTAAATGGGTAACTTGTTTCGAAAACCCATATTTAAAGAAGAGAATTTAAATAAATATTATATTGCATAATCCTTTTCGCTTTTGTCACTTACTGTGAACAAACTCTGAAGTGGTCCAAATAGTTCACTGTATAATTTCCTTCTTCTTCTGAATCTTCAAACTTTTCTAAACTGTCTTGCCAGTAACCCCAGATACTTTGAATAGCGCATTGCGAAACAGTCGTCGGACCGGTAAATGGCCCAGTTAAAGGGGCGAAACATATATCCGCTAACGTGTAGTTGTTAGGAGTAATTATACTTTTAATACCTTCTTGCAATTCAAAGATCATTTTCAGGAAAGTGTCATTAAACACAGGACCAAATACAATTGGTCCATTGGAAGTGTTATGTACAACCTAGAATTAACATTAAATAATTATACATAACATATTGAATCAAAGCCAATACACATATAATCCATTTCTATAAGAAACGATAAAAAAAACAATAATTACAGTAACACTTTTCTAATTATGTAGAATGTGTTAAGAATATAATTTGTTCTATGCAAAGATAATAATCTAATATATTTCAGTAATACGTACATTCGGTAAGCCAACAGAAGTGATAATAATTTGTTCATTTCGATAAAAAGGTTCAAAGTGTTTATCGAAATATTCTCTTTCAACACGCGATCGAGAATTCGGGGATGCCCACAATTCCACAGGATCTGTAGTAACTTGCATGTATTTTATGCCATGTCCCAAGGCAACAATCAATAGGAAGCCAAGGAAAAGTATTAACCAAGGTCGAGAAGCGCAAACTATAAAAGAATATTAGTCATTGTAGGCAAATATAGAACAATATTCTAATCTAATTTTCTGTAAATTAGATTAGATATATATCATAAAATGTAATATAAATTATTTTTCTTACATGTTCCCCATTTGCAGAAGAACTCTTGCAAAAATTTGTCGGTGCCTGCTCCAAGCCTCTCAATGAAGGTAGATTGTTCTTCGTCAAATCCACTTGGTAACTCATCAGTAGATATAACACCTAAAAACATTTATATTAAGTATAATAAACTTTTATAATTTGTAAATATCCGATTAAGCGCCATTATGCAGTTTAAACAATCAGTGCACGTGCTGCAAACAATTAACATTCTATCATATAATTAACATATTACAAGTAATCAGCTTTTCATACGAGGCAATACAAAAATATTTTATAAAAACGTTAATTCCTAAAATAAATAATCTTTATAAGATTAACAATAATAAAGAGTTGCCTTAAATATAATTGTATTTTAAAATGTTGAGACAATATATTACACATTACTTGCTACATTAAAAAAATAAAATTTCTTATAAAAATACAATTTTTTAATTAAAATTAGCTTAAAAATACAAGAAATCAATATTTGTTACTAAAATTACTAACCTTGTTAAATTACAAGAAAATAGTGCTTAATAAAAATAATATAGAATATGTACGATGTTAATAATTATATAGCTAATTGTAAGAGTTAAAATATAAAGAAATCCTCTCAATAATGTTAAAGATTTCATTCTACTAATTTTGCAAAAAATAATAAATAAAATAATTTGTGCTTAAAATATCTTTTAAGTTTTATTATTTTGGTAACTATTTTCAAAAATTATAGACATCTTCTATTTGAACATACCATATTCTGTGTGGAGAAATGACACATACATGTACAAAATATTGGACTTCATTTCGTTTTATAATTCAATTTTTTAAAATCATACTCTAATGATATTAAAGGGAATCCTTTCTTGATTAAGCTTATAAAAGGCAAATTTTACTTATTCTATAATTAACTATTTAAAGCAATGTATCTATCATATGCATGTAACATATTGTACCAAACATATATTAAGTATTAAAATATTAAGTATTATAGATAATATAATACACAAAACAAAACATACGAAACACTTGTATAACACAATTTTTGTGAACAGAAAAATATAACATTTATATAAATATTTTAGAAATTTTTTTAAGAAATTGTATTATTTTAGAGATTATTTTAAGAAATTGTATATACTTCCTTATGAAACTTAAAAATATTTTTGATAATGTGTTTATAAAAAGAGCATTGCAAATTATAATGAGATCATTACACAATGTAATATTATTGGAATGTCTCATCAAGCTCATGCTTTGTAAAATTTTTTTCTAATTATATAAGATGCAAACATTTTTCAAGCGTCATTCTTAAGCATTTAAAATTTTAGTGCAATTGTATAGTTAATTATCATAATTTATCGTGTAAATGTGAATATGCAGCATTGCATTGCAAAAAGCTACAAGTTATATACAGCTTAACGCTATAAATAAAACATTTGATAAATCTAAGTGTAAATAATTGGGAAAATAAAAATTTATCTAGTGCGCAATTGACATCCTGGCAGGTGTAATCTGTAAAGGCTGAAAATAAAGCGAAAGACACAAAAGCACTAAAGCAACAAAAAAGCTATAACAGGAAGACAGCAAACACATCGAAGATGACGAACACATCGAAGATAGCTTTAAAATCGAGAAAACCTACTAGAACGCTTAGATTGAAGTGGACTGTCTTCTTGGTCAGCGGCGAGGGCAATACGAGCACCATCTCCTGGGTGGTGCAATCCGGCAGCTAGCCGTCTACCCACCTGTCTTCCTACCTCCTCTCCTCGTGCAACTATACATATGCGCACACCATACATACACAAACTATAGTCTGTACTCATTTTGAATGAGATAATCATATATGCTTCAATAGTTAATGTAACAAAGTAAAAACCGTTCCACACACGGAAAAAGCTATTTGACCAATAACTCACACTTATTAAAACTTAAATGATACAAAATAAAATTACATATGCATTAGTTCATAAAGTGACCAAAAAAAATTAAAGTTAGTGCAAATGTTAACATTAACACTTCTAAGAAAAAAATATTGTATAAAAAATTGTGCAGCAAATGTTTCATGAGCCAAAGTGAATAACACACGTCCATTATAAAAGATTACTTTTTTCGGAACCAATGCTTGAGCAATTCATACGTAATATCTTGTAGATTTTGTATCGTGTATCGATTTTGTATCTTGTAGATTCGTGTGTGAATATGGCTATTTTTATATTAATTTATAAAGTCATAATTGTAGATGCATAAATAATAATTATTATTCTATTATTCTCTTGATACTTTTCACAAAATGTTTATTTTTTAACGTATTTGTAAATAAGAAATTAAGATTTGATGGTGTTATACATGCCTTTCGGAGCTTTAAATAAAATAAAACAAGTATAAAAAAAGATCTCACCAAACTCCCAAAAGAAAAAAATAACAATCATCATTAGAATATATTAATCACAAAATAAATTCTTCAATTCGTCTGCCCACTTATTTTACATATTCACTCAGAGATGATTAATAATAATAACACAAGTTAACTACTATTAGTCACTAATATGTTCAATAAATCATCAAAGATAAATCACATGCAAAATATATTTAAAAAATAGCTTCAATTGAAAAATACACAATGTATTTTTCATTTCCATAATTTGCTATAAATGTTTAGCAACAATTTTTTAATATATTTTTGTATATGTTTATATACATAGAGGATAATTCATTTATCTTTATCATTTAAAATTTCTACGTTACTTTTAAAAATAAAATAAAATGTCGGAGAATATTATTCAGTTTCACAAAAGAATATATTATAGTTGCTAAGAATTTGAAATGTATTGAAGTCTAGAGCAATTATTTCAAGCATCTCTTATAATATTGAGAAAGACAATAAATAAGTGTTCCTTCGAACATATTGAACCATAAATTCTATATAACTTTATCTAAAGTGAGATATTCTTCAATGACTAAACTTCGAAATATCCTTCATCTCTGAAAAAATGTTAAAATTAATGTAAATGTGAATTTTTGTACTCGAAGTTATTTGAAGATCATATCAATTTGCCAAACGTTGCCGAATTTGTCAAGTTTGTCGTAATACTGTGTAAAAAACATCTATAATCTTGAAACCTCGAAAAAAAAAATAATTTCGAGAAAAATATAACACCAGTCATAATATGTGCCAAACTGAATAATCTTGTCATCAGATTTTTTTCTATTCTTAAAAACGATATTTCTCTATTCTTAATAGAGATATTTTAAATGGTAAAGATTATAATGAATCTTCTTATACATATATACATATACATCTTTAGAGAAGAATATACTTTCGATATACATAAATAGGGTTGAGTTTCTTACCTATACGCTTTCTATGGCTGAAACACATCATTAACAGAAGGAAAAGGCAGGAACCACATATAAAAATAATTGTCATTATAACTTCGTAACCATCGTAACCGAATATTGAGAACGGTTTTGGTAGTGGAGGCATCGGTGGTGGTACTGGACAACTTTGTTCACAATCGACACAGCTGCAAGCTGGAGTGTTTTTCTATAAAGAAGTTAAACGTAACTCTTCTTAATCGATTTTTCTTATGCCATCTCGTTTGCATAATTTAATTGTATATATATATATATCTTAAAAAAGCGATTTATAATTAAACGTAAGTGCTCTTTGCGTGTTTTGTTTATTGGATGATGATACAGAGTGATCCGCCAAATATAGAACGTTTGAATAGAACGCTTTTAGATTTAAATATATAATAAATTTTAAAAATTATACAATATATAATTAAAATTATTCTAAATATTTCTAACGTGTCATTTTTTTATTTAATAATTTTATATTTTAGTGTCAACCATGTCATTTTTAAACAAAATTAAATAATAACAATAAAGATATAAATATAAATATAAACCAAAGACTCTCTGTTTTAAAACCAATACATAAAATCAAAAGGGCAAATGAGAGTCAGTGCGAATCTAGGAGCACAAATTATTATGTAATTAACTAGAAAAATTACATGGATGAAAATGAATTCATAAAAATAAAAAATATAATAGTTCGAACGTTTCGGCTCCTATTTGGGCCATGGTAGTATTTTTTAAGTATACGCTCTGGGTGTAATGGAGAACAGGGATTGATTTAAGGAATCTTGCGCTGAAGATGGCCCAAATAGGAGCCGAAACGTTCGAACTATATTTTTTATTTTTATGAATTCATTTTCATCCATGTAATTTTTCTAGTTAATTACATAATAATTTGTGCTCCTAGATCCGCACTGACTCTCATTTGCCTTTTTGATTTTATGTATTGGTTTTAAAATTAAATAAATAATAATTAGGTCTAATAATAATAATTAGATCTAAATAATTTTACATTTTAGTATGAGTCGTAAAATGTAAGGAGCAAAAATACATTGTATTTTTCCATTTAAAAATATCACATTGATCTTAAAAACTTTAAAAATAATAATTTTAAAAAAAATTCTTACCGCAGCATATTTATTTCTTAAAATTATGTCAAACATTTTTTCATATCATAAAATGTAGAAAAATGTACAAAAATCATATTCGATTTTTGTGTGAATCATATAGTAGAGGTGTGCGAATCAAGTATTTGCAAGTCGAATCGAATCGAATCGAATCTTTGATAACATGTTCGAAATCGAATCGAATCGAATCTGAAATTTTCACGTCGAATCGAATCGAATCGAACCTCTTCGATTCGAATACGAATCGAATTCGAATCAAAATTTCCCGGATTTACATAACAAATTTTCCTGCTTCTTTATTATGCGCTGATACAAGATTGGTCGCGCGGAAGATATAAATGAAGCAATCAAAATAAGCAATCGATTCAAAATCGAACCATTGATGATTCAAAATTCTCGAACTATTCGAATTCGAACCTTTTAGATTCGAAAACGAATCGAATCGAATCTACTGTGATTCGATTCGATTCGAATTCGAACTATTCGCACACCTCTATCATATAGTATACATAAAAAATCTTATATTAATTTTAATCATGTGTGTGCACATGCTTTATTATAAGAATTAATAAATAAAATATATATTCCGTGGAGATAAAATAAAATAGTATAATTTATTTGATCTTAAGTAATGAATATCACATATGTAATTGAGAATTCGTTATGTTCGGCTTCTTTGACTTTGACTATTAAATTGCAGACTGATAAAAAGCATGAATGTGCATGCATATGTTAATCAGCAAAAACTCTAATAATTTACATTCTTGTTTTGTGTACCATTGTATATTTAGGTAATTATAGTCTGCTTTTTTTCTGTAAGTTATTCATTGCATGCGTGATGTAAGACAAAGTTCAACAAGTGTTCACAGAACTCGTTTGTGAAACAAAGAAAAAAGTGATTTATCAGTGTTTAACAGATCCTTATAAAAGAAAAATATGTAGCAGTAATGCAATAAATGTGCATTACGCTTTTCTTATTATCTGATTAAAGTTTTATGCTGTGTTAATGAATCTTATAGATTTAAAAGAACACTTGTGATATACATTTTGTATATTGTTCCTATAGAGAATATATTTTATGCATGCACATACACACATATATGTATATACACATCTCTAAAAATGTAATACTAACGTTTAGCGGCTTACTGCATGGTGTGATTGGAGGATCTAATGGCACAAATGATCTGACAGGTCTGTCAGTATTCACATACGTGATTTGGAAAGGTACGTAAATATTATTCTCCGCATCACCCATAAAGTGAAACCATTTCAAAGGAGTACATCTACTCGCTCCCCATTCTCCGCACATTAAATCCAGCGCTAACTGCCCTGTACTCGGCACCGACACCTTATTGCACGAGTTAAACGTTCCGTCAAGATATTTATTCGTTATGTATAAATCTATCCCGTTAACATATTCTGTGCCTAGAAAGAGATTTAAAATAACAAAACGCGTATCAAAATGTTATAATCACAAAATGTCAAGTTCTAAACATATTAAATGGTAAAATAGAATACAATAATTACCATTTTCTGCCTCGCCTTTCTCCGTAATGTTGATAAATCTGCTTTGGTCAACAGCGCATGTGAAATCGCAAAAATGCTTCACTAAATTGTCTAAACAACTAGGGCATCTTTTTAGAAAATTCGACGCAAGCTTGATATTTGCGTCTAACGTTTGAAGCTGTTTCGCATCGCAGCAGGTATTTATTCCTTTGCCGTCATCCACCAACAAATGTGGACAATGCTTAGCCAACAATTTTTGCCCTTCAGAACTTAATGGCTTCGCTGGCCCGTCATAAAGACAATTCTTTTTGTGCATAGCTGCATCCGTGTAACATTCTCCATACCATATACAATGATCATTTTCTTGACTGACAACCTGTTGTAAATAATAAGACATTCAGAATTTTGTTAAATAATCGACTCCTTTATAAAACAAAACAGCGTGCTAAAATTAGCGTCAACTCGTTATGCATTGAGGAATTTTTCTCAATTACGTATATCTGATGTTTATTACTAAATATATGAGTATTATGTGGATTAAATATCATCATTTGATGCGCGATAAATTTCACCGGTTGCGCTCACACGAGGCATTTATAAAGATATACAGAGTATTACATAAGGCATTTCCTAATTGAGTTCTTCATGACCTGCGTATTAAAGTCTGATGAGATTTATTTAAGTCAATGAGCTGAATTAATGATTTAATTCACCTAATATAAAACACGATATTGAATGAAGAACTCCAACAAAGGAATGATGTTTCATGTCTTACGACAAAAGATATTCCTATACAATAATGTACACGACTAACGAGGATAATAATGTCAATAATATTACTTGATTATCCTTGAATTAAGTTTAAGTTTATATGAGTAGTATATTGAATTAATTTTCTAATAAGATAATATATTATTAAGATAGAGAGAGAGAGAAAAAGAAAAAGAAAGAGAGAGAGAACAGTGCCACTTTTAATAAAAATATTATCTAAATACTTCACACAAGTAGTTAATTACAATGGGATTTAAATTAGTCAATGAAAGTAAATTAAAAAATTGGAGACTTCAAAGAGATAAAAAATCTCTGTGTATGTTGCGTATCTGATACATCATATTTGTAAAAATAAATATGTGTTTACAGATAAAATTGTTATATTTGTCAAATAAAAACAATTAAAATTCCTAAATATTTTACAAATATTTTTTAAAAGACCGTTTATCTCACTGAGATAAACTTAAATAATTTTCTCTTTTTGTATTATGGGATGGAAAGATAAGAAAATATATAATATTGAGAAATATCGGACAAAACAATTTATTTCAGTTTCAGAAAAAAATTTGTATAATAACATTTACTTTATATAGAATTATTATAAGATTCACTTACTTCTTGATAATAAGTAAGAAATTTAAATTATTTTATTTTAATATTCATCAGAATTTAGTCCTGAAACAGATTCATTCTCTTTTGTTACATTGTTTTATACTTTATTTAAAACGAATATCTATTTAAACCGTGAGAAAAAAGAAGGAAAGACAAGATAGGATACATATGAGTAAAATAAGCGCACTTGTTCGTATTACACAAGAAAGAACGTTCAGTATCAGTTCTTCGCATGAGTCATTCGTTTCAGAGGAATTATAAGTCACGCAATGGGCGTTAAACTTTGGATTATGTCTGTGTATGGCACGAACACGTGAAATGTTTTTAATCGTCTTTCTAAATGATGTGTGATGAAACGTCACAAAAAAACGCGTAATTTACAATCTTATCGGTTTCAATAACTTGGCAAAAAAATTTATATTCACAGCTTGGATTGCATATTCTATGTCAGATAATGTGACTTGCATAATGCATGAGCATGTTGCAAACTAACAAGACATCCAAGAACGTAAGGATGTGATATCTATATGTTATCAATAATTCACATATCTTATTAATAATAATTCTATGCATGCGTGTTACATGCAAGTTCTAAAACACACGATTACGTGAATTCATCTGGCCAAGTCTTGACTATGACGTGAGAAGGAATCTTATTTAAATAGAATACCGGCAATAGCCTTGTTTTTAGTTGCACTTATTAACTCTTTCCTCCTGCAACGCGAGCAGACAATCGCTGAGAAATCAGGGTAACAACTCGACAGGAGAACAATTTCTCCGTAGGTTTGGTATATATATATATATACATATATATATAAATACATAATTCAACTTGTATAATTATATATAATTTATATTATGTATAACCCACTATATATAATTATTTATGTATATGAATTTGTTAATTAAGCAAATATTGGGAAGCGGCTATACATATATCCCTTGAAAAAGATTTAATAAATTTCTAAAATGTTTCTAAGTCTCATTTAGAATTGTTAAAATCAAAATTAAGTTGTTAAAGTTAACATTCATGGAGTACCGATTTAATTTATAATAAAAAAAAAAGGAGCTGAAAAGTTCGTTACTGTAAGTCTAAAGTGTTAAAATTGGAGAGATTAGAGCGCGCGCGCGCTCTCTCCTCTCACTCTCTCTATTATTTTATTTGAGATGTAGTAGAAAACAATATATTTAAAAAATTAATCTGTTAAATCTATTCTTTCTTACACTTTTTTGTAAGCACAAACATGGTTCTACTCTAGTTTCGTTAATTCATTACATAATTTAAGTACAGATTCAATATATCTGTTCTTTTACTTTCTGCAGTTGTCTTTCTCCGTATTATTTTCAAAGTATGCTTTTACACATATATATATATATATATATATATATATGTGTGTATATAAGAATCTAAATAAAATAAATATATAATAATATAAATTTAAAAATATATATATAAAAGTACGCTTTAAAAATAACTTTATCTATATCTTTTATATACAGGGTGTTTCGTTTTAAATGACACAGTCGATTTTCTCCGAAACTATCGATGATACAAAAAAATATTTCAGATAAAAGTTGAACGATTTCGAGTGGGACATCTTATGATAGTATTAAGGTAAAACTATCAAAAAATCAATAGTTTACGAGATATTTTATATTTTATTCTGGCATATTTTGAAATATAAAATATCTTGTAAACTGTTCGTTTTTTGATAATCGTACCTTAATACTTTTATGCATAGAATAGTGGGATGAATGAATTGATGCGAGAAAAACACATAATTGCTTTTCAAAAAATTATGCAATTTGTAATGTGCAGTTACATACTTTTTTGAAAACCATGTGTTTCCCTCACATCAATTAATTCATCCCACTATTCTATGCATAAAAGTATTAAGGTACAATTATCAAAAAGCGAACAGTTTACAAGATATTTTATATTTGAATGTGAATTAATTCCGGGTTCATGTAAGGATTGTGTTTCAAGACCGACGAATATGCGGCGCGCAGTTCGCATGAACAGAGAATTCACAAAAATTATTATTACGCACTAAGATCCGCGGTTGACCGACATTTGGCCTATTCTCATTTATATTAAATATTTTATATTTCATGTCAAAATATGCCAGAATAAAATACAAAATATCTCGTAAACTACTGATTTTTTGATAGCTTTACCTTAATACTTTTATATGCCAAATAACTAGAGGAATTATATAAAGAAAATCATATAATTCCATTAAAAAAAACAAAGGTCACCTTAAAATCTCAGGAACACTTCCACCTAGAAAAAACATGTGTCCATCATAAGATGTCCCCAGTGAACTCTATACTATACTGAAATGTAAACTTCGAAAACGTGAAGAAAACGGGACGAGCGAGAGGGAAAACAAGGTCTCAACCCCTCCTTTTATATTTCTATACTAGAAAGAGAAAATAGAAAATCATGGACCAATCAAAACTCGCTAGACGAAGGCAGAGATAGTACCCTCATAAACCCGTCCTTTTCTTCTTGTGGCCCACCTGCTAAGTACGACGGTTCACATTCTAGTATAGTATAGAGTTCACTGGATGTCCCCCTCGAAACCGTTCAACCATTACCTGAAACATTTTTTTGTATTATCGATAGTTTCGGAGAAAATGGACTGTATCATTTAAAATGAAACACCCTGTATACATATATATACATATATATATATCTTTGTGTTTAAAATACAAGATAAATATGTGTATGGGTATATACATATATAAACACGCACACGCACACACACATATTATTATCTTGTATTCTAAACACAAAGATATAGATAATAGATAAAGTTAAAAGAAACACAGTTATTGAATGATATGAAGATGGTTCGTGCGTGTGTGTCGCAAGAGAGACGGCTTCTCTGTCCAGTAGTAAGTGGCCAACTATCGCTAACGTCATTTAGCACTTAGTCGTTCCAACGAGTGACTAATTAGCTCGACTTTCTTTCTTCATTCCTACTACAAATACGTATTGGCGATAAGGTCTGAGAAGGAGAACGAAGGACAATCGCGCGTGGATCAACGGAGGTCGCAACGTAAGACGGATAGAAGTGTTCCAGAATACTTCTCGCGCCAGTCATACGTCGGAATCGGAATTTAGGTAGGCGCGAGGACGCGACGTGACCATCTCGAAAGCAAGTCTGCTAACTCGCCGAACAAGCCTGTCAGAAGGATCTCTCGCCGACCTCGACCTACAAACACGGAAATGCCGTGCGTGCCGAGCTTTTCTCGGACGGTGGCCAGAAGATAAACAAATTCAATTGAATGAACAATAATAAGTGAAAATGGACCGATATGTGACTAACACAATATATATATATATATATAGGTCATCCGCGGTTATTCATCTTCCGGATATTCGTGCCTAATAATATTTGTTTGCGTAAATTTATATAAATCTCTCAGCTCGGCCAGCTCAAATTGAATAAACTCCTCGCGGACGGGAAAGACCAGCTATAGGCTTTCTCGGCGATCAGCCGAGATGACGTCACGCGACGCGTAAGCGCCGTCGATCCTACTTCGTTGGGGTGTGGACAACGTATAGGCAGGTACGGAAAGCTGTATACCTGCGATACGTGTGTACATATGCGTGTATGTTTGTGTGCGCGCGCGCGCGCGCGCCAAGAAAGACGAGGAAAGAGAAAACGAACGTTGACGTGACGCACGCGCGGCACGCGTGCAACCTGAGCGTCGCAAAAAGGATGCGGCGCATATAACCGTCATCGCTGGCCTTACACCGAGGGCTGCACGTCACTCACCGGGCTCGCGAGGCTGGACAAGGTCAGCAGCAGCAGCAACAGGGGCCGAAGAACGTCGTTACGCGTCACGGCTGCGCCTATCAAAGTCCGACGGGCGGCCGCGTTCGCGGCCGCGCTCTTTACACTAGTCCTGTGCATCGCGTGGCGTTAATCACTGCCCGCTCCGAATGTCTCGCTCCTCCCGTGTACGCTACGCGGCGCACACAGCCTCGCTCGGGCACAACTGGATACGCGCAATGTGTCACAAAGTGACCATCGCACGCGGAAACACCTCCTCGACGACGTGCGTCGCGCGGGACCTCCTCGACTCGTTTTGCGACTGGCGATCGACTACAATCGACCACGCCGCTCGACCGTCGCTGTCGACTGCCGCCCGCCGTCCCGCGCCCGCCCGTCCGGTCGTCGTCGCGCGACGCTCGGCTGTCCTCGGCCGCCGCCGCCGCCGCCGCGAGCGCCGCTCAGCGGCGCTCGGCTGTTATTAAATCCGATGACCCGCCGCGACTTGAATCGCACAAATCATGCGCAGCAACTGCGTATCTCATTATTTCTTGATGTGGCTCGGATAAGGCCGCTCAGGTCGATAGTTTTCGCAGATAGCGAACCAGATACTGCGCAAACAACGCGCAAGAAACAAGAAATAACAATGCTTACATGAGTTTCGCGAAGCGTTTTATATAGATTGATCATATATGATCGATCACCTTGAGTCTTCTTCGGCACGATGCCAAACACGGCCCGCTACAGTCACGAGTCTGAGTCATTCAGCACAATAAGAGATAAAAACTGCATGATGAAAAAAGTAAATTGAAACGAGGGAATCCAGTTTTGAATCAGTTTTGAAAATCTCGCTAATGTCCAGTAAACACCAATAATGACATTACATCAATATTACAATTTCCCACTCAACAATATCAATATAACATATATGTTGTACATAACAGTTATATTGTTGAATAGGAAATTGTAATATTGATGTAATGTTACTATTAGTTGATGTTTACTAAGTATTGATCATCTGTACGTCATTGAGATTCATAATGTATTAAAATCTTTTCTACTTTCAAAGTGGACTGCCAACGTAATACATGACGAAGGAAGAAATTATCGCTACTCTTCTTCGAAAAATAAGAATAATAAAAGAGATTTTATATCAAACAATAACGATGTTTTCTTGGAAATTAATAGGACTTTGTCTAATGGCTTATCTACTTCTCCATTTTACATTCTTATCTATGCGCTTCACAGCTTCCGCCGAACAGCGATGTGCAATTACATAGTGAATCATTGTTTGTTCTCGAGAATGAATTATATTAAAACGAATTTCAAATCTGATATGTAATTTTTCAATAAAGTCAATACGTAGGTTATTTATAGAAGAGATAAAGGGGAATAAATAATACTAGATTTGGAACTTCTTAATTTGGATAACTTCTTAATCTAAAAGATCGAATGTTTAATTTTGTAGAGATAAATTTTCTTAAATGCAAGATTATCTGTACATCCAGTACGTTCGTTAGAAATAAATTTCCTTAAATACAAGATTATCCGCACATCTGATACATCCGTTATTGATGGTATAATCAGAGAAAGACCGATATATATAAAAGAATAACTCAAAATATAGGCGATTTCTGGCGTGATTCTGGTATAAGTAACCAAAGTGTACCAAACTGCAGTATAGTCATCAGCACAAAGGTTACAACACATTTTTTTATGATTGAAGTTTAGAGGTAGTGGTTCGCGCATTCTCACAATTTTCGTGTGTTTCGAAAATCAACGAAAAAAAATTGTTGCAACCTTTGTGCTGACGACTGTACCAAACCATACCAAACGATCGCCAAAAATCGCCTTATATAAGATAACATTTTTCATATATGAATCTTTGTTTTTGGAAAATCAAGTTTTAAAATAGGAAAATTAGTATTATAGTAATAAGTCTATTAAGCTTGCAAACTTATAAAAAAAATGTAAAGAAACAAATTCTTATTTTCAAAAAGGATTTTATTGTAGATTTTTTATTTACCTTGTCATATAAAATCATCTCTTTTTATAATAATAAAGTTGCTAATAGTGAATCATCTTGTACATATAAAATATAGATAGGATATTCTTAGATGATAAACAATAAACAATAAACGTTCCGTAGGATTGAATCACGAGATAGAAATGCGTCACCATCAAGGAACGTGAAAGATACACGCCGATATTTATATTAAGATCCAAAATACAGGGAGAGGCATTAAATATTGCTTCATTAAAATATTGGCTGAGCTGCCATATTGGTAATCGCACGTATGAATAAAGTTATAAGCCATATATGCGTGATTTAATAGAAATAATTTAAATTCAATGCTGATTGGTGACAAAATTTTGAAAATTTATGCTGCTAAAGACCTTAAAAACTTAAAAATTAAATTTAAAAAGCTTAAAATATCTTAAAATAATGAAAATATTTGCATAATTTTAATCTAAATCTTAATTACTAACTTTATTGTAAATTTCATTATCATCTTGTTATTATACTTTCCATGTGGTAATACATTTACTTTAAATTTAAATTTAGATAATAACATGTCTTCCGTAGATTGTGTTTGTATAAAATAAAATAAACCATAGAAGAGATTTTTGTTTCGACTCAACTGGCCAGTTCTTAATTTAAATTAATATATCGCGAATCGCGACGTTTTTTCGACCATGGGTTTTGGTCTTTTCTAAATAGAGTAGAATTAATTATAATGTAAAGAATTTAAATAAAATAAAATTACATAAAAGATTAGTTAATATTATGACAGTTAAATATAATATAATTTTACGGATGTTATATACTTAATCTAACAGCGTCAAGTTTTTTCGTTAAATTTACTCCATTTGGCCTAAAAAATATCCATTGTTTAAAGTCAGTAAATTAAAGAATATAAATATTTTTAAAATAATGAATAAATCTAACAGAAATGCGATAAGATGATTATAAAGTCAATATAAAAGCTGAAATGCATGTAAATATAACATGAAAATGTTAAACGTTCTCATATCAATTCGTATGACCACGATTTAATTTATCAGATAAGAAAAAGAGTAGAACTGTGCTCATGAATTTTATCTCTTTTCGAAAGATACATAATTCAAATGCCCGTGAAAAAATAGTTACTGATGCGACTACACTATTGTCAGACCAAGGCTAGTAGAGAACGATTCAGGACATTTGGAAAAAGGTAAATGAATCTTTTAAAATGTCTGACTCTAAACTAGCTTTTCAAACTCGGCTTTTAATTTAAAAGGAATTCTTTTATTTTTATTTTTAAAAAATCATTTAAACGTATATGGGTTAATATAAGTAGGTAATATACGTATAAATACGGCCAATAATACATAACTACCCAAGCAGCACAAAATATTGGGCCAATGTTATATTTCCAGCGGCCAACGTTATATTTCCAGCGGCCAGTTGGCCAACTATTAATTGCTACTCGGGTATACTACATAATAAATAGGCAATATAAATGTCAAATGTATGTATTATATTTAAAATATAGTTTTTTAAATGCTTTTAGTTTATTTTAAAATTTGTAGTTGGAAAATCTCTTTAGTTTTTTTTATTTCATAAGATGATGAAATCATTTATAAGATGAAACCACAAAGAACTAAAACATACGAAATTTTCTTAAATAATATTAACAACAAGTTAAATGATAAATCTAAATTAAATATAAGATTTATATCGCTTGCTTTTTTTGTGAATATTTTGCTTCCTTATAGAGGAAACTTTGTTTTCGTAAAAAACATTTTTTTTTAGTTTTTTATGCCAATGTGTTTAGAATGTTCTAAAACATCAAAAATTTATATTTCTACAAAATATCCATGTGTATGTGCGTGTGCGTGCGTGCGTGCGTGCGTGCGTGCGTGCGTGCGTGCGTGTGTGTGTGAATTGGATGTCCATGATTGAAGCAACTTCCGCAAATTTGGAGACAATTTTACATATAGGGCTGGTTTTTTTTTAATCAATAGAGAAAAATTTAAGGAAAGTTGGTATTCAATATGGCAATGATCGGTAAAGGGCTTCTTTTTTAATAAAATTTAGAATTTTTGGAGAAATGTCCGAGGTTGTTCTAACTTCCGTAAATGTGGAGATATCGGGCTGAATTTTTTTAATTTTTGAAAAAGAGCATGCATAGAACAAACTCTGCGGACGATGTGGATACCTCGGAACAAACCAGAGATTGGATAAGGGACACATCCAAATAAGGCTTAATTCCGAAAAGAAGGCTAATTAGTCTATCAAGCCCCTACGTAAGGAAAATCTAGTAGAAAAAACGCAGAAGAAATTTTACAATAAGATTTAGAAAATTTAATTTTTTATTTTTGATAAATGTGGATTTGGCAGAAATGTAAAATTGTCTGTTAATTTATTTATATAATTTGGGATAATTGAAAAATTAAATATTCTTTAATTAAATAAACTTTGTTTATAAGTATTGTATCTAAAAATTCGAGTGTCAAAAATTGGGGAGCATGGTCTATGGGCATTTGGTCTCATTCTTTACAGTTAATCGTATAAATGTTTAAAATACTTCATCAATCAAACTAAAAAATGTAGCTTCGAAAAAAATAATAAAAAATAAAAAATATCTATATTATTTTAAATGAAAAAAAAAATTTTTTCTTCAGATCAGCTATTTTTGGGCTATATAACATTTTTTCTGCAATCATTATAGCTTCCTCTTTAAATATTTTTTGCTGCTGTAACAATTTTTTACTTGCACGTGCATTTCGTATTTGCAGTTTTGCGAATTTGATACGGTGAGTTTCGATTTCTCAGTACTTTTTACAAATTTTTATCGATGATGGTATTTGCTGTGTTTAATATCTTTGAAATCTTTATCATTGAAGAAACACGTGATATTGCTATTTTTTTGTCGATAATGAAACTACAATTAAATTAAATAATTATTTCTGAGGCCATTTTTCAAATTATATTCTACGTTGAGAAGTTTTATTATTATTTGTTTGCTTGTGGAAATGTCTATATAAACACTGTTCAAGTAAATCTATATAATTCAGTCGTAAATTTAATAGCGTAAATTAATTTGCAATATATTTATATATTTTTTCCAAATTTTTTTCTACTTTGTCTGCCAAGAACACAAAAACACTTTCTTAAAAACATGCTAGCTTTTCATTAGAATCTTTGTGGAAGAAATAGCATTTGATATATTTATACAAAACTGCTATTTCTATGTATCGATAAAATTACAATAAATGCTTAATAAAAACTAAGTATCTTTCTAGTTAATCTATTCTTTCCGAGATTTTTCCGCAATCACAAGCTCTTAACCCTATATATTCGTTTTTGCACGTAATAAAATTTTTCTTTATAATGATTGTACTTGCATCTGGTTTAGAATCAATTATAGAGATAAATAATGATAAAAAGAAGTTAAACGGGTTATTTTTTTTGTTACGTAATGTACACGAGCACTTAGACATAATTGTGTCATAAAAACATTCATAACTTTCTTAACTTTTCAAATTTCGACAATCGTTTTCTCTAATATTAATAAAAATGGAACAATTTTAAAAAAATAGAAAATAAAAATCAATTCTTTTGTCTTTCAGTACTTATCTAACCCTTTAATTGAATCCGTACTTATTTCCAATGTGTACGTATTCGTTAATGCGATATCCGCAATCATGTAATGCTGGTTCGCGTCTCTTGTACCGGAAATAGCATTGGTCCGTACGCGTATCGTATATTTACGCTAAACTGATCATGCAATCGTCTTGTTTACGAAAAGATAAGTAGTTTTTAGTTTTTATGCATGGAAAATATGTTATAAATTAATTCTCAAGTAGTTGTAATATATTAAATTGTAATATAGATATTTATATTATCCATATACAATCATCATATGTTGTGCTAAAATGAGCTATAAAACGAGAAGGCTGTGATCAGAAAAATAAGATTGATCACAGATTTATTGACGCAATATTCTAATTAATGTTAAATTTATTAACTGTCTCATGTATATGAATGGATCGGTCGCGATAGACATGATGCGTAAAAAATTCCTTATATAAAAAATAAAAATTCCGTTTTATAAATGACTTGCAAATCATGAGTGAACAATACGTTGGATCGACTAAAGATAGCCACGTGTAGTTAAATCTCATAAGCTTCTTAGACGCAAGCGTTAATTTGCTCAATAGATAGTTAACTCTTGCACGCGAGAATCGTGCTTGAAGTCTTCCTGTTTTTCTCAGTTTTTAGAAAATAGAGAGAACCGTGGAATCTAATATGTGGCATTTGTTAAAGACAAGATGAACACATTTATACACGATTCGAAATCAATTTCGATGGCTATTTATTTGCAGCAGATATTTTGTATGATTTATTCATTAGAAATAGGAATCGAAGCGATAAAGAATGAGAATTATAAGTTGTTTGCAACTAAATACAAACGATAATTGTTTCTTTATGAAGATGCTTGAATTTAAACATATTTTTTATCAAATTTTTAAATTTTTCAGATTTTTTAAACGCATTGTACTGCATTGTGTCAGAACGAAATTATCGCAGAAATTTTTTAATGTTTCGATTATTAATAAAACATCGCGAGTACAAAATGAATCGACTTCGAGAATTGAGCAATGTCGCGATATTATTTAGGCTTGTGTCACTAAAAGAAAAGCAATCTTAATTAGTATATGAATACAGATTGCAAACAAATTAAGGCATAGGCTTAGAGTATATAGATCGCTGTTCTTTATAACTGAACTGGTTGCACTAGTTCAGAGTTTATCTTTTTCCTTCTAATGTGGAGTAAAAAAGATAAACTTTGAACTAATGTAGCTAGTTTAGCTATAAAAAACAGACCCATATATATGTTCTAAGGGCATAGGCTGCGGTCCATTTGATGCTACAAATGCTTTGAAGCGTTCAATTGACCAACCAGAGTAAAGAATTCTATTAATTGAACAATCAAAGAACCCAAGTAGCAATATTTCGTCTATTTGACGTCATTTTTTGGTCATCGTCTAACGATTGCGACGTTATAAAATGACGTCAAAGTGCCGTAAAAATGACATACTTTTGTCTCATCTCCATGACGTCATACATTGACGTCACTATTACAAAAATAATGATGTCGCCAGGATGAAATCCCAAGTAGCAAGGTGTCGTCAATATAACGTCATTTTTGAGTCAATAATATGACTAAACTTACGTCATAAAAGTAAAAATAATAAAATTTTTTACAGTAAACGTAATATTTTCTTATAGGAACCATTTATTCTTTTTTTACCAATATACATCTTCCCAAGCGGTCACCTATCCAATTGCCGACCATATTCCAACGTTGCTTAACCTTGATGGTCGAACAGGAACATCTACCCATACAGCACAGAACCTTGCAAATACATTGCAGCAACGTTGCAATCTTGCAAGTTGCAATGTAATATTGTAGAGACATTATAGGAACATGCAAATGTAATATTTCATGAGAAATGTTACAGCAATATTTAAGAAACATTACAAAAAACAGTATATTTATAATCGCTATTTCTTAATTAATATATAAAATTTCTTATTTATA
>NJRL01000238.1:245102-259341 GCA_003063815.1 Aphaenogaster rudis
ATGTTACCGTAAATACCCGAAATCCGTCATTTTGCGTTCTCACTAGTAAAAACCTTAAAAATATATACTTTAGAACGCGAAATGACGGATTTCAGATCTAGTGAGAACGCGAAATAACGGATTTTGGATATTTACGACACACACACACACACACACACACACACACACACACACACACACACACACACACACACACATGTATGTATACACACACAGATATCCCTCTATTTACAACTACTTCGACTTACGATTTTTCGAACTTACAACCAGCATGCGTGACCTCAATGGCCGATGATGCAATCAATCGTCAATAAATAAGTCAATCGATAATACAATCGATTTTTATTTATAATACTAAATGTTATATTAAAAGTTATATTTTTGAGAAAAAATTATTTTGTTTTTTAATCACTTGAAAAGATAATTTGTGTTTAAATTGAATATTAATTTTATAATAACAAATATATTAAAAATTTTTAAGAAAAAACAATTTTTTTTGTTTTGTAATTTTAAAAATAAAAGTTTATAATCGTTTTTAGTAATAAAAAAATTATTTTGTATAAATAATGTTTTATTTATATAAAATGATATACAAATAATATGTCAGTTTAAACAATATAGCGGCAGTTTGACAGATTTAACATTTATTCGACTTACAATCGAAGTTTCGGAACGTAACTTCGTCGTGAGTAGAGGGATACCTGTATATATATATATATATATATATATATACAGAATGACCCATTTTAAATGCCCACCTAAAATATCTCTTGAACAATACATTTTAAAGAAAAATGTTTTCAGTAAAACTTACTTTGTTTCGAGGGAGACATCTTATGATGGACACATGTTTTTTCTAGGTGGAGGTGTTTCTGAGATTTTAAGATGACCTTTGTTTTTTTAAATGGAATCATATATAGATTTTAAAAACTTTTTTAAAGCTGATTTCTGTTATCAGCTTCAGAAAGAAAACAAGAAGCAGCAATAAAAAAAAACAAATTAGAGATATCGTAGCCTCGGACAAGAGTTGTACAGACATTATATCACTTGTACGATGTTGCACAACGGGAATTTTAAACATTTTATCTACATACGTAGTGAATCATAAGCAAATACGTCGATCAAAATACCATCAATTATCGAGCGCATATCTATACAAGGAAAAACGGAATTTCCTTTTTCGTTTAGTTTGTAATACGGGTTAAAATTTATTATTGTGAAAATTTAAACGAACAATTTTGGCTAATAATATGTTGTTGGCGCAACACACTACAAACGACGCATGTTCTTATCTTCGGCGCGCCTGCTGTCTCTAGAAACTTGTTCCCAAGGAAAAGTATCAATTGTAAGACCATCGAGGAGAGGCGCGCCGCTAGGGCATTGACATTGAACTTGGGATCCGGTTGTCGCAGTCTTCATGTTTCTGTTGCAAGTTTTAAGGTAACGACGACCTGCCATTTATTAGAAGAGGCATTAGTGATCGTGAAAAAGGATACAGGATTACGTTTCAAGATCTGTTCTTTTCCGCTACAAAACAATAGGAGATTAAAACTTAATATCATTCTTCTCTTTTGTCTTCGTGTTTTCATTGCAGATTTTTATATATCACACGCTGCATCGATATTTTCGCTGCAAGGGACGCTAAAATTTCACGAAAGGATGCAGGATTCGCTTTTTTTTCGTTTTTAATATCTCTCAAGCTTTCGGTAGGTTTCGAATGGAAGAATGGAAAATGATATAAGAACTATTACAGCATGTGAGATTTTAAAAGTATATTAAGTTAGAAACAAGAGATGGGATATTCCTCGCCAGTAAATATTAAACCACAGAAGAGATTTGTTTCGACTCAACTGGCCAATATTTAATTTAAATTAATATATCGCGAATCGTGACATTTTTCGACCATGGGTTTTGGTCCTTTCTAAAGAGAGTGAAATTAAATGTAAAGGATATATTAAGTTATATTCTTTTAATATAAATAATTCTAGAGTAATCGTATAATATAATATCAGAGATTGTCTAGCATACTATATATATATATATATAATTGATAAATATTAATATTATGTAATACATTCTTCACAAGCTTCAATTAAGATATCATAAATTAATTAATACCTCTGTAGTTACAGCTACTTATATAATTCATATATGTAAATATGCTATTCATTGCCTGTTATTTTAATAATTTTGCAAATCATAATAAATAATAAAATAAAAAAAAAATTATCTCTCCTCTCAGCATATTTCAAAAGCCATGTAAGAGGTTTCATTGTTGATGCTTTTCCGCGATACTGATGGGTTTTCTCATTGCGCTTACTTCGTGAGCAGTTGTCATCGTGGAAATCGCATAATTTTACAGTTTATACATGATGTAAGAATACAAGGTGTAACATTCCCGTGGATTCGCACTCGTTCAAAATAATGGTCGTTCTTTGACCAATCAGGAATTGATCACAAATACTAAGAAGCAATGTTACTAATAATACTAATGTTACTAATCAGTTGCTGTGTATTTTCGGGTAACGATATTCTCGGGCAACGAAACGTGAGAAAAGTGACAAAAAGCGAAGTAAAATAAAGTATTTTGTAGTAGATAACAATTTTTTATTTATATTTATATATTTTCCTTATTTTCCTTAATTTTGCGGGTTGTATTTGTGGCCAATTTTTGATTGGCTGCCCCCACTATTCTGCTGCCATTATACGTAATGTTACACCTTGTATTCTTACATGAGTTTATATGTCACATATACAGAGTGTCTCGACTTAAGTTCAATCGACTAGGAAGTGAAAGAAGAGCATGAGTAGAATATAATGTAAATAAAATTTTTTCGTATTCGATATGGTTTAGAAAATACAGCGCTTTATAGGGGTGCATAAAAAGTGTTGAAACCCCTTAATATTTCGAAAAATATGCATTTTCGAAAAAAATGTTTTATACAAAAATTGTAGGATGTTAAGTGAAGCATTACACAGAAAAATTAGTATGACCTAGCGTTTTCAAGGTCACATAAAGATAACCTTGAAATTTTTAATAGGTATCCCCACTTTTTAATGAGTATCCCCACATTATTATGCTTCACTTAAAACCTTACCCTTATATAAAACATTTTTTTTCGAAAATGCGTATTTTTCGAAATATTAAGGGGTTCCAACACTTTTTATATACTCCTATAAAGCGTATTTTCTAAACCATAGCGAATACGAAAAAATTTTATTTACATTATATTCTACTCATGCTCCTCTTTCACCTCCTAGTCGATTGACCTTACCTTTCGAGACACCCTGTATACGTATAGTTGTCATCGTGGATAAGAAAGTTACAAATTCTATGAAAATAATTTTCTTAATATTTTCTTCACAATATATTTGTTATCGGTATTGAAGATATATATAAGTAATTTTATTCATGTCATATGACAGTTCGTAATACGAAGTTAGACAGAATAGCAAATACCCAAGTAGAACAGAAAGTCATGATGATGTCAAAATAATGTTAAAATGACGCTTTTGACATCATTTTGAAGTCATGATGATCTCAAAATGATATCAAAGGCGTCATTTTAGCATCATTTTGACGTCATCATGACTTTTGTGTTCTACTTAGGTACAAAATATATTAAATGATTTTTACGAACGCTTGGACTATTGTCAAAATTAGAGACCCTCGAAGAGTCTTTAGTCAGAACCGTAGAAGGACGGCAATTTAGAAAGATAAATTTAAACAGAGAAGAATAAATAGCGCGCGCGTAGCGCACATCTGTACGTCTAGTGAACATAAAAATTATATGTAAAAATATCTGTGTGGAATATCTTCTAATCTAATTTTTAAGAATGGACTTGCTATGCTTAAAAAGTTTATATTTGCTGTTATTAAAAAAATTTATTCAACAAATCGGGACGGTGATCCTAACTTAATGTAAAAGAACAGGACATCGTCTGGCTGCTAATTTTCAGCTATTTCCAATCCCCATGTTCGGAATTTCGTTTCTCTTTTTCTTTTGATGCAAATAACGATAAAATTCTCGTCCTTCGACCACGAACGATTCTTCCTTTCCCTGCCCTTGCTATGTCTTCGCATCCTCACCGCTTGTCCTCTCTTCCCTCTCGCCTTCATCGCGCGGTTGCTATCGTCGTATATAAGAAAGCGATCGTCGAGAAGCGTTCGAAAGCGCGGATTACCTCGCATCAGTCGACCAGCACAGTGCGTTAATAAACGTTGTTCTTGACAAATTAGCAGCAGCACATCTCCGAGATGTTAGCGAGAGTCTCGTGCGTCGCCGTGACAATAGTTGCACTACTTTGCGTTTACACCTCCGGTGAGCTATTGACTGTTTTATCTATTTTCTAGTAGAAAAGTGATTTATAACACGTGAATTTCCTTCAAACTTATAACTGAAAATTATAACCTAAAAAAGACTTTTTAAAAAAGGAAAAAATATACGCCAAGTACATAAACAGTATCGGATATTATATTGTTCCTAAAACCAAAAACGTTTTTTGATAATCAGTTTAAATATAAACTATTCAAAAACAAATATTAGATTATTTTTTATTAACCAAGTACTCTAGTACTATATTACATAATTTTAAACTCGTATGCAACAAATAGAATTAAAAAATAAGGAATGTCTCACCATTCTTTAACAGTGGTAAAAACAGATACGAAATTAATGTAACTAGACAAGTAGTAATCTATTGGTATCAATATCGAAACAATTACAGACTGAAATAAGAAAAAGATTTAAGATCAAGATGATATCCAAATAATAAAATTAGCATAATTAACCAAGTAACAAAATAAAATTTAAAATAAAACAAATTTGTTAAAAAAAACTTGGCGTGTCCGAATTGCGTGCAGTAATACGCACTATCTTATTAAGGATGTTTGGGTTGTACAATACTAACTAAAAGTTATTAAAATTGCATTTTTCTTAGATTTATATCGCCTGGATCATAAAATAAATAAATTTGCTTTATATAAGAAATTAAACTATCATAACGTGATTTTTAGCGTCTTCAAGAAAGAAAATATTTGAAATTAATATTTTTCATAATCGATGACAAAAAGTTTTGGTCGTGAATGTTTTAAAATTAACTTAAGGCGCTGAGGCTAAAGCTGCGTTCCGATATTGAAAATCTATAGTGCACGTAAAGTATACTATAGATTTTCAGCACTGCTATGAATATCGGAACGCAGCCTAAAATGGCTTATGCAGTGCAATGATCATATTTTGCTGCAGTTTTAAATAAATAACTTTCAAACGAGTAAATGAATCTAAATGAAATTTGGCACAAATATTTATTAGGGTTTTATTAGTGCATGTGACAATTTTGATTTAATTCGTAATGCTCCTTCCTCATCAAATTTGCAAATAAGTGCTACAAAACGCAATTTTACAGAAGAATAAAATGCAAATAAAAAAATCAAATAACTTTCAAACCAATAAGAGAATTGTGCTCAAATTTTGCGCAGATAATGAAATGTAATAATAGAACAATCTACGAAAGTTTTACATTTTTGGTAATGTTTTAAGATATGGCACATCTTTAAACTAAAGTTGCAAGATGTGAATATATTCATTTTCATCTAAAGTTTTTTAAGATTTTATAAAATTAGAAGGTAATATAAAATATTTGAACAAGGAAATATTAGAAAATATTGATAAAGAGAGACAGAAAATAATCTGCATATATTTAGAAATACGTCTCAAAAACAAACTTGGGCCCGCCAAGTTTTTTTTAACAAATTTGTTTTATTAAAAATTTTTTTGTTACTTGATTAATTATGCTAATTTTATTATTTGGCTCTCATATCATCTTAATCTTATATCTTTTTCTTATTTCAATCTGTAATTGTTTTGATATTGATACTAATAGATTACTACTTGTCTAGTTACATTAATTTCGTATCTGTTTTTTAACACTGTTAAACAATGGTAAGAAATTCCTTACTTTTTACTCTATTCGTTGCATACGAGTTTAAAATGATGTAATATAGTAATTTGGAAAAGTTACTACTCAGAGCAATTATAATTGTATCAAAATGACGTGTGCTTGCTATCTGGGTATAGCTCTATAAATTTTGAGAAAATTTACGTGTTATAAATGTAAAAATATGTTCACTTAGAAATTGAAGAAATTGGCAATTTGAAAAAATATTGATTCAGGACTTGTTAAAAACTGAGGTATATTACAAATAGAATATTTTATCTCAAAATACTCTCTACGAGTGTGCGAATGTAAAATATTATCTGAACAGAATTTACTAGAATCGAATCGCAACCAAGTACAACCATTCAATAATTTCGTTTGATTCAGTGACCTTCGGTTATAAACTTTGCAATACAAGTTTTAAATTCAATAATAGCAAAATCTCTTCTGATTTCGAATATTAAAATTTACAGTCGATTCCCTGTTAATCGGCCCCTATGGGACCGAATCCTATGTCGGATAAAAAATTAGCCGGTTAATCCGAAAATAACGTTTATAGAATTGTAAATTAAATAAGAAAGTATACATGTTATATATAAATATTTATTGCGCATTTATTTATACTTTGCAAATTAACTGCTTGTTTTTCACAATTTCCGTTTTTATATTTTTATACATAATGCTTGAAATATTTAAGCAATATTTTATTAAACTTATGTTTTGCACAAAGCATAATTTTGCATTAATCTTCGATTGATTTAAAAGGTAAAGATTTGATCGGATCCGGCTACCGCTAGTTTCAAGAACTTTTATCAGCCGCATATCATTAATAGTATCTCACAGTTTGCATCTCGTGGAGTTCTTTAGAAATATTTCTGTGTCCATGACCGCGTCCCTGACTGCTATGCGATACGTCGGTCAATCTTAAGAGTCTTATTCTATCTTTGTGAGGCCGATTTTTCTTTCATTATGTTAATGTTAGAAATATCATGATTTAAAATTTTATAAGTAATGTTTAATAAATAAAATAATATATATAGTATTTCTTACATATATTTCTTTTATGAAATATTATAAAAATATATAGTTTATATTAATAAATAAAGTAATATATATATATAATAGTTTATTTATTAGACATTACTTTCTCTTATAAGATTATATAGATTATAAGATATATATACACAACACACACAACACACACACACACACACACACACACACACACACAACACAACACATAATTAGAAATATGTATATATAGAATATATAGAATAATATTTAACTCGAGAGCTCTCTTGTCTCTCTATTTTTACCTCTAATCGCATTGTGTGTATATTTTCTAGTAGTTATTAGTGACTACGTAAGACAAAGAGTTACATGATCATATACTGTCAGAAGTCCGCTACAGTCCGCTGGCTTTATATGACATTATTTGTCACAAAAATCAAATGATAGAGATGCTCACCGAATTAATGTAACTTTACCGTAAACGATACCGTAAATAAATGTAACTTAACGCTCGACTTGCAATGGATGTTAAGATTAGTATGTATTTTCCAGTTATGTTTTAACGATACATCGTCGATGACGATTACAGAAATGGCATTTAGAAGAGCTCTAATAAAATAATGATGTGATAGTTGCGGTCTGTTTGTGACGAAATCCAGATTAAGATAAGGAAATCTAAGTATGGAAAACATGTGTGATTACTCTAATGCGAATATCACTTGCGTCCGCGTTTCATTTCCTTGTATATTATTTCCTTGTTTTATTTTCTTGTCTTATTACAATAGCTTCGCGATAATAGACTATTGTCAGTTGTAATTGTTCACTATCATCATGATGAAAAGTTTTGAATGAAATAAAATATTAATAAAAGTATTTATTAGAATTATAAGGCAATATCCAAATTAATATCGAATTAAATGTTAATAGAATGAAATCAGCATATATATTTCAAAAGTTATAACGTATATTTTAAAAGCAATTTTAAAGAATTAATTATCAATTAAACAGAATGATAATGCTCATCTGTGAACCAATTATAAAACTCTATTCCAAACTATGAGTCTAATATAAGGATATATGTGCGATAAGAAAATTATCTTTTTTTCTTCTTTGAGCATTTTTAACAGTCTCCAATTTGATTCCTTATGCGCATAAAAGATTCCTCAGTTAGTATTTTGAAACTGGTTTCGATCTTTATAAAGATCTCTTTTAATCAACAATACTAAATGAACTGAACGAAAAAAGGATACTTCTTTCATCACACACGCATCCACGCTTTAAACTCGTGTTGACCTTGAATTAAATTTTACAGTTTTACTAATTACCGATTATAGAGTAACTGGCATTTAAGAGAGAAATAACTAAGAAATAACTAATAAAAGATCTAGTGGTATTGATGAGAGATCCGTGATTAGCAATCAAACAATACAAGCAGATCAAAAATACAGAAAGGCCTTGATTTCATTAAGAGAGCCACTTCAGGCCACGCCCAACTAGTGGGAGTTAGAAGATGATCCGTTTATGATAATCTGACTCAAAAAAATGCAGACCGTTAAAACTGGTTAGCTGGATCAAGTTTTGCATTAACTCATCGTCGTAAACCTATTCAAATCGAATAAGATGATTCGATTATTCTTTGCACACATCACTTTGTTGAAGTTTGCTTATAATACATATTCTCTATATTTCTAATTGAATGTAGAAATCACATTACATAGATGGAATGTACAAAACTTGATTGTGTATGTTGCAAATGTTAAAATATAAATATAGATACAAATATGATGTAACTACGTATTGCGGCGTATTTTAAAATGTGGGATACTATTTATAAATAAAACGGTACAATGTAATTTATTCAATGATACTGGAGAGACTCTTGCATTCTGGACAATTGACTTTAAATAATTTATTTGCTGACTTTAGATAATCCGTTAATACCTGAACAAAGAAACGCGAATCGGACAAAAGAAACGTTTCACCATAGTCGCCATGGCCATCTCTGTACGAGTTATGATTTAAATTCATGAGCTGATTTGAGTTATATTTTTAACCATGACGTTGCAAAACAACCACGCCGTGCAGGTACGATACGTAAGCGTGTTTAATGTTGCGGGATATGTATGTATATAAGCGACATCTCACACACTAAAAATGTCGGTTCTATACACTGTAGAGATGTGTTAAAAAACTTTAACAATTTCAGACAATAGAGAGTTTTTGCAATACCGTCTTTTAGATACGGTGAACGCTAAAATCACGTTATTGGGTCGAAAGACCAATCACGTTACTGGGTCGACCCAATAACGTGATTTTAGCGTTCACCGTATCTAAAAGACGGTATTGCAAAAACTCTCTATTTTCTCTTCTCATAGATTCTTAACGTAAAGGTACATTTTTCAGGAAATCCACAAAAGATAGAGAAATTCAATTACCACTCATTGTCATATTCACTATCAATTGTGTTTATTATTGTTATAATTATGTATATAATTAGATATATTATATATTATAATTAGATATTAAATATAATTAGATATTTAATATTAAAATTAGATTTTAATATCTTCTTATTATGAAAAATTTTTCATTGATTAATTTAATTGAAGATGTTAATAATGTACTGAAAACCTTAAATATTCTTTATTAGATTTGAAGATATGAAATAGAATTGTAACAAACTTTGCACGAACTTCGGAGGCCTCACATAAAAAGATAATTTTTTAAATTAGAATTATCTTAAATTTGTAAATGTTATCAATATTTTCTTCAAAGCGACATATTTTCTTTGTTTAATAAAAATAGAAAGTATAGTTATACTAAATAGATGATTCTTTCCTGTTTTACTGACTTTTCCCTTTTAATCTAATTCTGCTGGAATATCCTGCTTATGATAAAGCAACTTAACTAAAACCAGGAATGGGAACTAGGGTATTTGTAACGCGTTACTTTCCAATCCTGACTAAAATGTTACACATTCTCTTTTATGTATTAATAATGTTTGTATCTCTATTTTTCTTTATAGCTCAAGTATCAGAGGTCTGCTTAGGCTGTATATGCGAAGTTAGCACAGAATGTAACACCACTATCGGATGTTCTGAATCCGTATGTGGTCCCTTCGCCATAACATGGGGCTATTGGTCTGACGCTGGCAAACCAACTCTAAACAATGAGGCACCTAATGACAATTGTGAGCCTCTTTTTGTCAAGATATTTTGGATATCAAAATAATTTCCATTTTTTGCTCTTTATAGTCGTGCTTCTTTTGTACATTTTGTGATAGGAATGAGCAAGCATAATGTCATATTTCAAAAAGAAAAAAACAGTTTTTAAGCGAATTTAAAAAATACAATTGAAAATAAATCCAACAAATGCTAAGATAAAGAATCACACATCAATTCATATTGAAAACGTTGTATTATTTGATAATCCAAAACGGAACAGCGGTGTATAAAATGCACATTTCGAAAATTAATTAACTGTTGAAGCGAAAAACATGTGAGAAATTTCTGCAAGAATATTTATGTAGCTGTATGATTAAATAGTTTATTTTGTCGAATGAGTATACTTATCTTGTTCCGATTTGAAGAAAGAATATGAAATACAGTTTCCATTAGAATATATTTCAAATTAATTCAAACGTTAGTTAGATGATTCTGTTCTTCAGTCTTTAATTCTTCTTTTCGGTTTGATTTCTAGAAGAAGAAATAAATAGAATGAAGAAGCATACGTGAGGGAATTCTATGTATCGATTTTGTAATTTAACTGACTTTTTGTTATTTTTTAGCTTAGTACTGACTATATGTAGATAATTTACATGACAAAAATTAGCAGTAAACGTTAGTTGAATAGTCCTATAGTTTGTATATTATTTACTTATATTATTTACTTTAGTGTTTAATAAATATAAATTTTATAATCTGACTAATAAATATAATAACTCTATAATAATAAAAGTATATAATAATCGCTTCTTCTTTTATTATAGCCTATTCTCAATGCGTCAACGATCCCTACTGTGCTGCTCGCGCAGTACAAGGCTATATGGCCAGATACGCTCACGTAAGTAATTTGTTCAATTTTCATATGATTTCAGCTTACACGTGTCTTCGCCAATGTAATGTCTAATATGTATTAATCACATAGGACTGCAACGGAAATGGAGTGGTCGAATGCGAAGATTATGTGCGTATTCATCGACTTGGCGCAAACGGCTGCACAACCGGTACGCTAGGTACTAAATACGAGAATAAATTTAAGTTGTGTTTACAACTTTTCCAAAGTCAATAATATATGTATATCACTTAATAAGGGGATACTACGATTTCCGTGGCGCCCAGATTTGACCGTGGATTCTTCATAAATGGATCATTTGAACAAAAATTCAAGAGTGGTAAAAGTTGCTATCGTCCATAGTTTAAGAGATATGAATCTTTATCGTTGTACGGTTCCACATGGGTTTGCGACTTTCCACGTGAAGCGAGATCTACCCTTTCCCTACCCCCTGCTAAACGAACTCTATCGTTGTACTGTTCTACATGGGTTTGCAACTTTCCACGCGAAGTGCAGTCCACCCCTACTCACCCCTGCATGCGGGGAGGGGCGGCAGCCAACACGTGTTCTGTCTATCATACATATCCGAAAATCGTAATCTTGCCCCTCTTTCAAATGCTTCGTTTTGTTTACAAACGCATACACTTTTCCGTTCGTAATACGGAATTAGGTTTATTTCTTTGGATTTTGAAAATCGTATTACCATGATTAATATTGAAAGCTGCTTATGCGAGTTATTTCGTTTTTCGAATTTTGTAATTAAATAAGATTCATATCTCCGAAACTATGAGTGATAACAACTTTTATCACTCTTGAACTTTTATTCCAAATAGTCTATTTAGGAAGAATTCACACATGGTCAAATTTGGGCGTCACGGAAATCGTAGTCGTGCCCTTAATAAGAAACCATTAACTATCATAGTATATACATAGTTTATACGTATATATCCGATGAAAACCCATCTTGTATCTTTATCAAATATGTGAGATACAGTCGTTCATTTCTATTAGCAACGCAAGGACGTTTCCGCCTTTAGTTTCGCCTATTTTTTATCTATTATAATTTTATCTGTTAATATTTGATATGCAATAAATATTTTAACAGGAAACGTATATATGTATATATAGAGTTTTAACACATCACATTGTATTAATTTTAATTTACTTTAATATTCATGTAGCGTGACCGCATTTGCATAATAATCAGTCTTGTTTATAATGATATAGATAATGAGAGTAAATTTACAATAAATGTTTTAAAAGTTTAATATTTGGAATTTTGACATCTCTCATTAAATTCTCCTTTATCAAATTATTCGAGTTTTCGCATTTCTAATAATCAACGAGAAAATTTCAAGAATTGTTAGAGTTGCGGTTCTTGAAATTTCAGTTAATGCTTAACCTCCTATCCGATTAATTTCCTTTGATACTTTGTAGATTTTGGGGGATTTATATTTCATAATTTGAAAATTAATCGATTGTTAAAAATGCGAATAATTTACCAATTGCATTATCAACAACGCCAAGTGATAATTATATTGACTTTAAGAAATTTTCCAATACATCAGTATTTTGTAAACCGAAAAGATCTACATTCTCAAAGAAGATGACAAAACCTATACAGCACAAAACATTGGGAAATGATTTTAAAAAATATTTCTAAAGAAATATTGCAAGAAACATTTTAAAATGGTTTTAACAATATTTTAAAATGGTTTAAAAATCTTTTGTGGTAACATTTTTAAAGATATTTTAAAAATGTTCTTTTTATTACCAAAATATTTGAAAAATATTATTAAAAATATTATGATATTCTAGGACTGCCCCTAGATGGTATTGTTTCTCGAATGTAAAATTTGTCGGGCTTTCTATATAGCCAAAGTCTACATAACCGAAGCTCGGACATGTCATAATTTGTGCATGGTTTATGCATATATTTAGTGCGAGATATGACTGTGTCTTTGTACAAAAGAAATTAATGAGGATAATATTTAGAAATTTAGTAATTGGAAATATGTAAGATATTATCTGAAAATTGCATTGACGCGCGCGTTTCAGGAATCTACAAGATTTTTACAAATATTTTAGGATCATTGCAGGAATATTGCAAAATATTGTTTAAATGCGGACATGTTGTTACAAGATTTCAGATATTTTATTGTTCGAAGCAATATTCCCAAAAGATTATACAAATATTATTGAATATATTTGCATGCAATCTTTTTAAAATATTTTTGAAAATATTTTTTCGATATAATGTGGCGGACATAGGAACATTCTAAAAATATTTTCGTAAATTATTTTCAAATATTTCATTCTTCCTAAAAATATTTAAATATTTAAAAAATATTTTTTGCTGTATGAGAAGGAAAGTGTAATGAGATAATAGATGGCATTAATCAAAATTTTAAAAATTTTGCAATTTTTTTATTAACACTACCGACAATTTATATATACCTATTTCTATCGAACCGGTCAAATGACCGGTTTTTACATAAAAGTTTTATTTTTTCCAATTGAATGCAGGTAATATGTTTATCAAAAGAAACGAAAGAAGAAGAGAGATAGATATTGAAAAATTGATTATATGTATATTAAGGAAAAGTCGTCAAGTCAATTGAGGAAAAGCGATAACATTGAATGCAGAATTTTTAATCAAAAGTTTTAAAAACGGTCATTTGACCGGCTGTGGTAGTTTTAGTGTTAAAGTATTTATAAAGTCGAAAGTAGAATTATATAACACATATAAAATAAAATAATACATGTTATTATTATTTGCTTTAAAGTGATATATACTGTTATATATATATATATATATATATATATAACAATATCTATGTCGATATTTATAAATATGCATGGAAGAATCTAGTTAAGTTGGATTTTTAATACGCTGGTTGTAATTCTAGAATATCGTAAAGCTTTTTTTAATTATATAATTTAAGTTCTAATTTTCTTATATTAAGTGTTAGTCATATTATTGCAATGTATTTTTTATAGTTTTTTATATGCTTTGTAATAATCAAAGTAAAGTAATTAAAGTAAAGTTATCAAAATAAATTAATGACACTATAAAATTATTGTATATATTATTCGCATTGAATTATGACACGTGTCAGCATATTATCCAATAAACATAACGCGATCATAAATGTGTCAAAATGTTTTTCAACCTTGATTTTATTGCTATCTAAAGAATATTTAAGTAAATCAGCGATATATATATATATATATATAT
>NJRL01000238.1:354820-367869 GCA_003063815.1 Aphaenogaster rudis
AAGAAACGCGCGTAATGGGCCACTTTCCACGCACGTGTAATATAAAATAGTGTGTGTAACACGTGCGAGTTGACAATTGTAAACTCGTGCGGGTGATCGCATTCGCCTTCTCCGCGCTCGTGTCCAATTGTCAACTTCCCGCACTTGTTACACAAATAACTATTATTTATAAATTCCAAGTTGTATATACAGCATCTTTTATTTCCAAAAATTTAGAGCAATATTTTGCAATTAATGTTATTAAAGATATGTAAGTATTCATATAGAAAAGATATATTATAATTACTTACTCCATAGATGCCCATCCTAAGCCTCTATTATAGCATCTAAGCTTCTTAGAGCTTCGAGCTTGATATTTGGATGGCGTCATAGATTGATATTTTAAAGTATGTTGATATTTCTCGGCTTCTTCTGCGCAATCTTCGCTCGCGTCTTCAACTTCCGGCTCTTCATCGGGACATAATTCGCATGCTCGCTCCAATGTCTTCCTTGCGCTATTGCTACGCTCTAAAACGTAGCCGTTTGCGGAATCATTGGACTGTGTTGGTGGTGACCAGTTGTTGTACGCATGTGTGTAAGGCGCCGTAGAAGCATATGGTCTCTGAAAACGATTTATTGTATATTTATAATCGTCCTAATATTGAATGGCTAAATTTCCGTTACATACTTTGTCAAGTTCGTCGTGGAGCCAATCTATGGCGTGACTCCATTTTCTTTTCAATTCTGGACTATGATGTAAAAGCTGATGTGCTGGTCTACATTTACTAAAAAGTTGCACCATACATTTAATACACTGATAAGCCCTTTTCTGATAATGGTTTTTACTTCTTTGTATCGTTTCAAATAAACCTTCTCGCTCGTCGGGAACTCCTGAAAGGTGTAATCTCGTGTATTACGATATTAATATATGCAACATGCAAAAGAGCATTTTGTTCAAACTTACCCTTAAGTGCATTGTGCACGCGATGTGTTTGCCATGAATCCTCCATCAATAGTATTGCAAGCAGCAGATCCGTATGATGTCTCAACTCGTGAGTGTAAGCGAATCCTATTTGCCACAACAGCTCACTAAGCACTGTTCGCGACAAGTGCGGATTCTCCCAACAACAGTATTGCAATAATTTAACCGTATCTTCAGTCACATTAGCATCCTCGATCAATTTCTTAATGTAACTATTCCCAGACAGAATAAATATTAAATGTTACATGAAAATTTCATATTACATTACCAGAATTCAAAACTTGTGCTAATCGTCACCTGGTACGAATAAACAATATATCAGCTGCTTGTTGTTGAATAGGCATAAGATATTCTGACTGACATGCAGGATCCCCATATGGATTTGGTAAGGGTTCTGCACGAGGCTGCTGACTCGAGTGCACTTTCGATGATACATCACAGCATCGTATTAACATACTAACTACCTGATGAAGTTTAGTTAGTTCCGGATATTGATATTTTATGGTAGGACCTGGGCCTTCATCAATGGCGACTAACATAAACGTAACCGGTACATTTAGCTGGGAATAATATTTAAAAATTGTTAAAATTGGACGTTTTATTTTTAGCGCAAGATATGATGATAATGTTAACGTACATGTAATTATTTATTACCTTAAGCAGTTGCGCCTTTTCGGCAAGACCAAGCGAAGCATATGCATGAAAGAGGGAAAAATAATGAGGAAGATGACGACCATGATCCGAAATTTCACGGTGTAACAGCGACAATACCGCGTGTAACAAGTGATCACTGAGCGTCGCTACTGGATCCAAGAGTATAGCTAAAAATATTCACAGATCAAAAAGAAAGGATTACTAAGTGCGTACCATTTTAATCGTATCACTGAATTCGTGTACATCTCTCAGTACTCACTCGGTGCATTTAAACTGGGCGGAGCACATGGACCATCTTGCAGAGAAACGTGTGCAAGAAATACCAAAATTTTGAGGAAAGCAGTGCGCACCTCCGTACTAGGACAGCTCAAGAGGTATTCGCAAAATCTACGGATAACAAATTATTAATAAAATAAATTATTAATATTACAAATTATTAAATTATTAATTTATAGTTATTTAATTTATAATTGAATATTAATAATTGAATAAATATTCATATAATTGAATATTAATAATTGAATAATTATTCAATTATTGGTATTGAATAATTATTAATAATTGAATAATTATTCAATTATTAATATTAAAACGCAAGTATTTTTATGCATTATGTATTTAGAAAACTCTAATACCTATGTGGATGATTGAATAGTACTTCATTGGCGAACCAAGAACGCACTGCTTTACTGCTACGCAGATGATGACACACGATGTCATACCAGTCCGTTGCTGTGCCACGTAATGTTTTCTTGGTGTGAAAACCTGTATAGAAGAGGAATCTTGATGCTAGCTGAACCGATAGCATCGCAAGTTCTTCTGCTTCAGGACCCTAAAATTGTTACGATCATAAAACAGGTTTCTGTTGAAAATATATTTCTTACACGTGTAGCGGACTTACAAGTTTCTCATTCAGATTTTGCCGAATAATATTATAAGGATTGCAGGACACCAATTTCTTGATAAACTGGAAGTATTCAGCACTAAATTGATTTCGGTTGTGCATAAATTTTATATTTTGCTTTCGCACACTGTATTCTATTGCTGGTGGCATTTTCATAACTCCTAGTTTCGTATCTGAAGAATATGAACGATAATGAGGCAACACATTTGTCGAAATCGATCTTGTACAAAGTTCTAAATTCTAGCGATACTTACACAATGACAGTTCATTTACACTTTTCATTAGAGAATTTTCTTCTACATCTAATCTTGTATAAAATAACATATACGCATTCCACCATCGCTTCTGTTTGCGGTAACTCATCCGCTTGAGCATATGATCGAATACCTCCCCTAAATAATCACCGCCAAAACATTGAGATTTCATCTCTTCCTCCTCTTCCATTTTGCATTCTGTTACATCGCCATCATCGAACTTGTACCACTTCGCAGTACCATCGTTCAGTCTGCAAAATTATTTAATAAAAACGAAGTTTAATTTGTCAGTTACAGATATTTCATACGTTTAAAGTACCTGTGCAGGATGTAAGAATAGTAATGGCCACCGCTAGCCTGACCACTATGAACGACGATACCGGTTAATTGATATTTCGTGCATGTTCCTTTCACGGATTCCTCATAATCGCAATCTATAACTTCTCCTTCCAATTTAGCTAAACCGGAGACAGTGTAAGGTTCCATATCCAAATCTCGTGGAAACTCAAAATAATCATTGAATTTTATAGCACATACACGCTCAAAATCATACTCAAATCTTTTCAATTGAATTGCTAAAATAGGCGGCAGCTTTTTTACGCATAATCTCTTCACCGTTACGACCTAAACATGAAAGAGATACATAAAACATAGATAAAAATCTCTGATCAGATGAAATCTGCTTGTATGAGATATATAAAAGACAAAATACAGTAGAGTCTCATTAAATTTGATACCCCTTCACATGTATTTTCGCAGACACTAACATCACGCCCCTTCCATATCATAATGGGCAGTTCATATTCGCTGCGTTCGCGTTCGAAAATACACGGCGATTGGGCAGCCCCTGCTGTGGTGAGGGTATCCGATAATTTTGGTTTTTGCCCCATAGGGTCAAAGTTAACAGGACTCTACTGCTTAGAACTTATACTAATGGAAGGAGAATAGAGCTCGCACTACTGTGTCCAAGAAGTGAGACAATAACTTGGTTCTGTCTCATTCTATTCTTCGTTGATACTGTCTCATTCTATTACTTTTCCTCGAAATACGCATGAGCGGCCGAAGCAAGAAAGCGTCAGTGCTTGTCTAGCGCACAGTTTGTTCTATCTATCCTTGTCGCACAGATGCTGAAAACGGTTTCGACCTACGAAAACAATAGCTATTCCCCTTCCATTAGTATAAGTTCTAAGCTCTACTGTAACATTGCTGACAAATTATTTTCATTATGTCCCTTTTGAAGCAATTATGTTCATTATAATCCTTTAAAAGATCTTATACATTTATAAGAATATTATTGTAATTCTACCTTTTTGTTGCACTTATCACAATGGTAGGCATCTGCACCCTCTAGCAGTTCTCCCTTCACATATTGCTCAAGAGAATCCAATAAATTACTGTGATTCCGTATGTCCACACTTATCACGCTGAATGGCTCCTCTTTGGAATATCTGAAGATAATGTAATGTGGTATTACAGTCTACCGAAGAAAGTAGAATGTAAGAACTAAAAAGGTACCTATGAGGGCAACCTTTGCAGATTTTTTGGTCGCTGTATGAGCCACCAAGAATCTTGCCCATTATCTGCTCGTGTCCTAAGGCTTTTAGTGCCTCGTCTAGGCTCTCTACCAAACTCATGAAGAATTCTACTGCATCTTGTTGTTCTCTAAGATTTACAGGTTCTCCTTGAAGCCTATGAAGATCGAATTTTTTCATTAATTGTTTAAAATGCAGAATATAATGCACCATAGTTTTGTATTAATAAAATAGTATTCTCTCTTTCCTTCCTCCCCCCTCTCTCTCTCGCTCGCTCGCGAACAAATCGTTGCCTTAAAAAATTTTATTTTTACAAATAAAAATGTATATGTTTATTCTTACTTGAAATGCTTCCATAGTCCTCTAGGTATGTAATATTGTAATTTGCTGTAAGCCAGATGACCGAATATTGCTTGCACTTGTTTCAAAATACCGATGTTATATTCCTTCCTGGATTCATCGGCACCACACTTTTCTTCATTTGTATCATTATCGTTTGTTTCGATTGTCTGCTCCCCTTCGATCCTCTCCTCGCCCGAAAAATCCTCGTTCAAATCAGTCGCCGCGCCTTCTGCCGCCAAAAGGCCGACTCTGATGCTTTCCACCATGTACAATTGCTGTAATACTGAATTCATATAGCAGGTTGCCCCTGCATTCTTCAAGCCTACGAAGCCTTTAAGTGGCCTAAGCCCCACAGGCGGTAAATAATCCCATTCCACTAATGGTTCGTCTTTCTCGGAGTAGAACATGTCAGTGAGCATTGTGACTAGAAGTTTCATGTTGGGTACACAGCCTATGCAAAGACCTACGAGCAAGTCGAATGCAGCGCTGGTTGATTGAGGAGTGGTGCACACCGGACATGCTTGCGAAGCGCTGAGTTCACCGGTACTACGAAGCTGCAACATGAGGCGAGATGCGGGGAACACAAAATCTTCGACCAGTTCCTTGATCAAGTTAACCCCGTGCTTCTCGTCAGAACCGATCTCGTATTTCTGATTCGGTGGCAGGAAGGCCAGCAGTTCCTTTGTTAGACCAAGGTGACCCTCGAGCAAAGCTTCGTCTACCTGACTCTCTCCGGTCTCCTTCACATTATCCCGAACTTTCTTCAACCAGGCTATTTCGACATTTAATAGTGTCTCTGCGGTCGTGAGAGGGCAACCTAACATATGCGCGAAATTCAACAGTCGGCACAAAAGCTGGAAGTATTCGTGACTCTGTTTCGCATTCTCCATAACAGTACTGTTTAAAACGGTAAAGAGAAGAGTTATGGTGGCCAGTAGCGTTTGATGTCCGCCGCTGCACCATGTCGATACGAGAAAAAATTGGTCGCCGGCTGCGATCCTAATGGCTCTCGATGTACTGAGTAGCACAAGGTCTATCAAGAAAGTATGCCATATTTTGTCTCTCGACAACGTTTCTAACGCTGATGGATTCAATACAAGGGCGATTGTCAATACCTCGAGTGCTTCCTTGCATACAAGGACGTCGTTATTATCGGGATTTCTCTGTTCTTTTTGGTTGGTCTCGTGCATCGAGTGAAGCATCTCATTCGATGCATTAGTGTTATTCAAGTTACCCGTGGATGCGGCCCACGCTAGTCTAATTATGGCACGTATAGTAGCTACATCCGGTAATTCCCATGAAAGGGCCTGCACAAAAAGCTGCCGACATCGATCAGCCTCGGGCCCGCCGGACAGCATTCGATGTGCCAGATGCTGTGCCAGTTTAGCTGCCACGCTTCTTAACATATATTCGGTGCTTTGATTCGGTACATTTTGGAGAGCCTGTTTCAATACCGTCACCCGACCGCGGTTATTAACGTGATTGTCGTGATTCTCCGAAGTTCCAGTTTGCTGAACTTCGTCCATCACGCAAGCCATCACGTTACCCATCACTGTCAGAAGAAGCTTGCACAGTCTCAGCACTGTTAGATACGCCGACCGCTTCGTGGTTTCGTCCGCATTTGGTAAAAACTTATTTTTGGTTAGCATATCGAGGATAACGCCCGCTTCGCCGCTTTTTATGAAATTATATTGAAATTCAAACGCTCTCTCCGACATAGGGTCGAGAGCTGGCATTAACAAAGTGTATAACACCTATAAAAAAAACCGTTATTGACAATGTACAAAGATAAAATTTGCTAAACGCTATTTAATGTGCGTTTACCTCTAAATTGTATAAAACTTGGCTAGGACTTGCAGTAAAAAATAGAGAATCTACTGTCGTATTCTGCTCGTTACAATGATATTGAGAAGGGTTCTGTAAAGCTTCATCGTCTTTGTAATGACCAAATAGCCACTGTAATCTTGTTACAGTAAAGGTATCTGGCGGCACTAATTGCAAGAGATTTCGTGCACCATCACGCAATTGTGAATGTTGAAGGGTACAGCCAAGATCTGCTAATTGAAAGAAAAATGTCGCATACTGCGATCTTTGTGACATTACCTAAAACGAAGTTACACGATTAGAATAAGCGCAAGATGCGGTATAATTAACTAAATTTATAAATTTATAAATTTTACAATTGTAAACTTACCACACCAGGTAAACTATTCTCTGCCTCTACATTCGGACCATCGTATGGATGATGTGGAGAACTAGTAGAGCTATCAGAGCTACTGTCCGGTGAGCTTGGCATATTGCTATTTACTTGGCTGAGCTTTGCAGACAATAACTAAATAAAACACAAATTATATTCATTGATTCTTCATATATCAAACATTTTTCGTTCACAGCTTTTTCCTCTATTAATACTCACCATTTTGTCTCTCAGTGGAATTTGAGAAAGGAGTTTCCTATCATCGGATTGTTCTAGCGATTCTCCATTAATAAATAAATCGAGTTTCACATTTGTTCCGCTTGCTTTAATCCTGCGTAATATTTGACGTCTCAATGAAGCTAAAGTGTCATTACTGTGTGTAAAGATATCTATGTCGTCAACATTTCGACCGGGACTCGCAAAACGAATAACAAGTGATAGATGCTTGCCACGAGCTGCTCTGTAAGTAGAATAAATATTATGCTACCACTGTATATAAGAAGAAACATTCTCAACGTTATGTGCAACTGTAAGTTTACCTATGCAATGGTAATATTTTTCGTTCTCCTGGAAAAGCTGTGTCGCACTCGTTTATGTATTCCTGTAAAACTTTCATAACGCGACACATTTTTATGGCTTCCATTTTAATCTTATTTGTCATTTGTTCTTCACGCTCCTCTTTTCCGTCCAGATATACTCTGCTCAAAACAGTCACAGTGTCATAATGAGCCTTCAATCTGTCCATACATTCCGCTATATATGTTTCATGAAATGCCAAAACGGATGACTGCAACCGCGGTCCCAAATTAGTGTTCACCTCCTTTAAGAGTTCTATGCCTCTGTTTGCAATTTCCTCGGGGCTGTTTGTTACTACCTGTAGATAGATAAGATTATCACTGTACAAACATGCATACGAAAGGAAATGGAAAAAATCATATAAAATTATATATAAATCGAAGAAATAAACAAATACAATACTACATACTCTCCACAAATAATCAGTTCCAATTAAATCCACATCATCCATGAGAAATGTTCTACGTTTCAGTTTCAATTTTCCTTCCTTAGAATTAACGGCTTTAAAAAATCTTTCATAACATTTAATACCGCTTTCTGTAAGTAATGTCGGGTCTAATTGCAGTATATTGTTTTGAAAAAAATCCTTGTTTATTGCTGGGTCCAGATCCGGTTCATCTCCCATAAGTTTAGAGAACCATTTGAAGCACGCCTCACGATCCGAAACAAACACACCTTGCTCAGCTAAACATTGCCAAATTTGTTCTGCTTGATCAGCACATAACCATAATTGTCCATCCTATGAAAAAATAACATGTTACGTCTTCCGCGTTTTTTGTAGAAATTTATATTTATGCTATCCTAAGATCTGGAACACACACACGCACACGCACACACACACATACCTTTAATAAGAAACGCAAGAAATTCAATCTTTCTTGCACTTGCATAATATGATTATATCGACCGTCAGGCATAAAAGTATTTGCATCAATTTCAGGATTTTCTTTCACCAACTGCCGCACTTTATCCATATAATTTGTTAAGCTATTTGTTACAAGAATTACTACTGAATGTTCACTTTGTAGACGTTCTATTACTTCTTGTCTATATAAAGAGAAACGTTAATATAGTAATGCACTATATTTACATGTGTTTATATATATAATGTATCATTAATATGCCATTGTACCTGTAATGCAAATGATGGCTACGCTGACTATGAGCTAGGTTGGGATTTGGTTCATAAAGGCAACATATTTCTCGAATTTGCTTCAACGCAGGGAGGGCCCACTTATCACCATTTTTCAATTCTTCAACACACTTATCCACCCAGATTGCCTTTTGCGCATCTCTTTCTTGCGAGCATGAATAATCGAGAATTTTTACATGAGCGTTCAGTGCCTGATCCATGATCTCTGTAGGGACTTCGTCAGAATGTGCCAAAGTCCAAAAGAGTGTTAACACCTGGCAGTAAAATTAATAAAATTATATATATTTCCAAGTCCAAAATATATGTTTACATACAAATCTATATATTTAAGACAATCTAACCTTATGAGCCATAACACCGTCTTTATCATCTTCCGCGAGTCTTCTGATCAATTCTAATAGCTTTTCTCGTTGTTTCTTGTTGGCAGTCCTCCAACTTGTCTGAAATAATAGCATATTTCATAAATATATAAACATTCTATTTAGTATAAATTTGATATCGTTACACTACTGCGATAGATACCTGAAAACACTCAAATAGATGATCAAGTTGTTCAGGACTAAAATCCCAAGCTAATTTGGCTAACAGGTCATGAACATTCTTCACAATTGCTTCGTGTTTACCAGCTTGTGCAGCCCAAACAGCATCTAAGTCTTCTAATGTAAGTGCACGTTCTTTTATAATAAAGCGTAAAATTTTCTCCAATTTCTCTACATATTGCGGCTGATGCAATGAATCCCTCAGTACAATTTCCAACACTCCATTGTCTTTAATCCATTTCTGTATTACAAATAAGCACTCGTTACAGTATTTGTAAAATTCACGACGTAATTGTCAAATTCATGACAATATTTGCAAAATACTCAGCACTTAATATGATATACTCAAACTATTATATATAATATATGCTTTAAAAGATCATTATATTAAAAGCGTTATTAGTGCAATTAGTGTTATGGATTTTTAGACAAGACTTACTGCCATACGCTCTGCTGTAAGCCACTCCTCCTCCTCTGCTATTGTATTACGGTGTTGGTGATAACTAACACTAGATATTACTTTATTAACTTCATTTAAAGCATTCATCTTTCCATTAAACGAAGAAATTTGTAAGAGTCTCAATATCATTTTCAGTCTCAGTATTTCCAAGTTCTTTATCATCTCTTCCTGATGAGGTACGCGTGACACCAAGCATTTAGCAGCTTTGATTATGGCTGATATTGCATCGTTTTTTGATTCATTTTTTGCCTCTTTCTTCAACTCGTCATCAGTTAAGTTATTCAAAATAAGAGGTACCATTTCCTATATGTAACAATGTGCTTTGCATTGCTTTCGAATAATAAATAAATAAATAATTGATAATGATAAATTGAGGCTATACTTACAACAATAGGCATCAGATATTTAACTATCGTGTGAACAGTTATCAGTTCATAACACAAGCCAAAGGGTCTGATTAAAGCATAAATAACTGGCACTGTTAAATTACGTCCACTCTGAAATCTAGAAAGCAAAATTTCAAATCCATTGAGACTCCCAAATCTGAAACACAGAAGTTTATGTTAATTTACACTTATGAAGTAAAACATTTTGTAGTATATATAAATACTAAATAAATTTAATATGAAACCTGTTTATAAGATCTACTAGCCAACCACGAGGAGTTCGTGAATCAGATGGTGGACGAGCATAAAGTTCCTCATCAGGAATATCACTACCAGGAGGAACAGTTTCTGAAACTCTTATTGCATTTACTGTGTGAAACCTGAAAAAATTTTTCATGGTTTAGAATGCTTATGTAGAAAATTTATATAATTCACAATAGTGCAATATTCACTCACTTATTACTAGGATTAAAAACCATGGCCAGCAAATCAAGTAGAGGAAACCAGTCCTCATCTAATTTCAGGACACATAGTTCCACCAAACGTGCACAGTTAGTATTAATACAATTGTGAATATTCAATTTCCAACTGTTTACCGCATCATCTGTTAATATCTTGGTAAATGAGATTGTGAGACCTTCTCGAAAAAAGCGCTGACACGCTTCGCTTTGTACATCAATTCCTGCAATATAGTAAATGCAAAATTGACATGTCTTATAAATAGGGAATAAACGCTCCTATATAAAAACACTGAAATACATTATCACATAGATAAGTCATTTCCATGCAAAGAAATAAGCAATTATCTTGAAAATTTATATAAACGATACCTAACCTTTTTTACAAAGTTCGATACTGGCTTGTAACAGGCACTCTAATTCTTGTTCGGGTAGAACTGGTACAACCCATCGTGGACTAGATATCTTTTCATGAAGCATATTAAGTTTGAAAATAGGAAACTCAGGCTCTTCATGAAGCTGGTTGCTATCTTCTACTGTAGTGATAGCGTCATTGTTACATTCCGTTTGTACCACATTCTCGGTGAGTTGGAGTCCCGACATTGTGTCAGCCAATTGTTGTGGACCTGGTGGACTGTGCATCTGTGCAGATATATAGATTTTTTTTTAAATCCATTTCTACCTTGATGCGATCAAGATATGTTTTACGCTTCTTTCATTGGTTGGCTCTCAAATCTGCATACCTGTGTATTTTGCTGGCTGTCGGGAGGGTCTATGCCAACTCCCTGGCCCCTAGTGGCAATCGTCATTTTACACGTTCTTTGCTATGCCTTAATTGTTTCAATATCTCTTGGTCCAATGATTACACCACCAATAACAAGCATCCAGCTTATATACTGACATTAAATATAATTATATCCTAAAGGCCTTGTTTTAATAAACTATACCTACATTATCTGTAACAAAGAAAAGGAATCTTAGCATCGCTCGTTCCACAAGAAACACAACCGAACAGATGCGTCGTCAGTGTCCTCAGTGGCATAGCCAAACTAACAACGGCATCAAATTCAATTTACGATCTAAGCACACGAGAATTTAAATTTGTCACAGTAACGCGATGGCACAGTTACGTAAGCGTTTATTTTCTCGGAGAAGTCACAACGAGTGACAACTCGCGAGTCAACGTATAATCGGCAGGACAATGTATTCAAAGACTAATATAATTATTATCGTCCTCGGGAGAATCTCGAGTAACGCATAAATCGGCGCGGTTCGACTCCACAGCCAGTGGAGTAACGTTTCTCGGACGGCGATCGGCCGGGATTAAATGTATCTGCGGAATCCCATCGACTCGGGGCGACGCGTATCGCGGGCGTTCGTAACGGAACGGCGTGAGCCGCGGCGGCACGCGGACGGGACGGACAATGAAGGCGGACATGAGCGGCGTTTACTCCTTGCGGACGGTTACTCTCGAGTTCGCGCGACACGAGTTCACAAGCCGCGAATCGTCGCCGTCGCTCGCTCGGACGTCCCGTCGACGCGCGGCGAGCTGTCAACGTCGTCGGGAAGCCGAGGACGAGGGAGCGGCCGTGCCGGTCGGCGGAGGCCTCGTCTCGTCCGAGGAGGGGTGCGCGTCGCGGGCGCGCGTGACCCCCTCACCGGGGAAGTCGCACGCGGCGGCGATCGGGCCGGGACGAGACGAGACGGGACACGCCGCGCGCCGCCAAGAGATCGGCGTAGCGCTGGCTGACTGGCGGACAACGGGCGACTCTGCTCGGGAAGCCCGAGCGCGGTCCACGTACCGCCGCGCGCCGATCCCCGCGACCCGGACGATCGGCTTGGGGCTTGGGGCTTGGGGCGACCGCGCGGGCCCGCTACCTACGCGACTCCGACGATCCTCGCGGTCCAGGCAGCGCCTATTTTCGCCCCGTTCGCTCCGACCGGGCTACCTCTCCGGACAAAATGGCGACTATCCTAACGATTGGCACTGCCGTGTATTAACAAAAGCACCGATATTCCGGCCCGATAGCCGGCCGCGGTCACGCGAGCCGCGTCATACCGCGCGGACGGCCGCCCGGGGCCGCGGACGATCCGCGCGTCGCATCTCCGCCGCCGGGGAACGCACCTTTACATAGTAAACGTGGTAGAAATTCGTGTGTTGCACTTTTTTGACGTGACGTTACGGAACTCAACTGGCAAAATCTGTAAACACGACTGCCGCGGCGCTGCGGTGCTCGCCCGAGACGACGTGCGTGCACGACGGGGTGACGAGCGACGCCCGCGATTGGCCCGCTCCCCAGTCGCGCCGCGCCGCGCCGCGCCGTCCTCGTCGCCTGCCGCTGCTCGTCGCTGACCGTCGCCGATGCCTGGCACGTCGGTCACGCGGGTCACGCGGGAACGTTCAATTGCGTTTGTTCGATCGACACACGGCGACTGCCAGGCCAACGATCGAGAGATTCGCGTCAGGTATCTTTTTTTGTTATATCACTGCGTCATTCTGCGCTTGGAATGAAATAGGCGTACGATTTTCAAGGAAGAGAGAGAGGAAGAGGAAAAACGGAAAATACAAGAAGCTCGACTAGACAGCTTCGACCAAATTCCGATTAAATTAATTCAATCGGCAGAATTATTGC
>NJRL01000238.1:388165-398720 GCA_003063815.1 Aphaenogaster rudis
ATATATATATATATATATATAATAGTGTTCTATTCTAAGAAATAAAAGAAAAAACATCACTTAAATATTTGAATGATATACTTACGCTCGTTATTTTTTTTATTTTTTTATTTTTTTCAGGATCATCAGTTAATTCTATTTTTACGCTCGTTGTTATACTTGTAACATGTTCATTGACAGTAGAATTGTTAGACTCTAATTCTTTTTTAGCTTTTTTTGCTTCCCGATTTTTTTTCATTTTCAGTGCAGCTTTTGATGGATTTGCTATAAATAAATGTATAATTAACAATGAAATATTCTTTTATATGCGTTTCTATACTTACATTCAGTTGACTTAGAAGGCGCCTCAATATCATCGTGCAATTTAAATGTAATATTTTGTCCTCTGGCACATGGTGGTCTATATGCTTCTTTTGGTGCTAGAAATGTACAAATAATTGCTGTATTTATTTTAAAATTATGTTGAGAAATATTTAATTCTAAAATAATCATAAAAATGACTATTACCTTGTGATTGGCTAAGATTAGTGACAATACCCTCAACTGCTTTGTAGCTAATAGGTTTTTGTGGGAAAACATTCGAAGAGAAATTTTGCCACACTACTTCCCAAAGTTCTTCTTGATTATTCCATGGTCTTTGATATATTAGTGAACCGGTATAATGCCAAATCTTAAATCTAAATTTAATACGCATATTAATTTTACAATAAATAAATGTGCTCTAACTTAGCATAATTTTTTTAGTATACATTTACCCATTGGTAATTCGTAATCTAGGTGCTGTAGTTGCAGTCATGAAATGTTCACCATCTGGTGACCATCGCAGCAGTGTAGTATCTGGTGCATCAGTTTTAGCAATAAGTTTTCTGTTAATTACATCCCATAATTCAATGCCACTCCTAAGATTGCCAAATCCAGCCAAAAGCAATAGTACACGGTAGTCAAGGAAATTAATGCATAATCGAATAACTTACAGTTCTCAGCATATACATATATACTATTATTTTCTATCATGAGTATTATTATGGTTAAAAACTAATTAATTTTAATTAGTGTATAGATTCATTAGCTCACAATAAGTAGTAAAAGGATATTGTTGCCATGTGGATTATAATATATACTATTTCTATATGACATGCCGAACTCAAAGACAGCTTCGCATTTACAATTAAACAATGTTGTTTTAGATGGCATAAAGCCATATGTCACACAGAATTCTGTATTCCTGGGAGACCATTCTACTGCATGTATAGGACCTTCTTTACCTAATCAGAAGAATTTCTATTACAATATTATTCTAGAATTAGTTTTTATTTTTTAAATTTTTAATGCTAATGCTAACAATTGAAAACGATAATTTTTAATTTGAACTTACTGAGCATGACCATAGCAGTCTCCCCTTTTGTATTGAGATGATGCAATGTCTGTTTTCCGTAATATGATGCACCAGTCTTATCAACTTCCGTATTTGTCATCAATAAGATATTTGTTCCACATTGATTCCAATACATATCAACTTTGTCTGCCTAAAAATCGATGAGTCAAAACAGAAAAAAAAACACGCTAATATTTAATAATTAAAATATGTTCAAAATTTACTTGGAAAAAGCTTTTGCTTGCGATCGCTTCTCCAATCTCAAACTTTGAATATTTAAATAATCTTCCAAAGGAAGGTTGACCAGCGCTTCCTAAATTACATATTAAGAAACTTTTTATTTAAAAATGCACATTTTTAGTAGCTTATATAACATATAAAAAAATATATAAATCGTTAATTATTATAGAAAATACTAAACTGTGGAGAATGCTGTGATAATATGCAAAAATTTCAATTTGAGTTAAAAAATAATCTTAATGTAACATATATTACAGTTACGTTTTGCCATGCTAATTGATAGTTTATTGTATACAAACATGTAAAATTCAATATAGATACTTAGTGCATAATGACAGATGTTTATCAGAACTATATTGTGAAATTTTGTATCTTAGCAATATAATTTTTCTGACAACGAAAGTACTTACACATGTAAATTGTACGCTATATAATAATCAGGAGAATTTTCCATAGTAAATCCTATTTCATATAGTTTGGAAAATGCCAATCTGTGCTCTTATTGTACATTTCTTTTTATATTTGATTAAACAATATATATCCAGAACTTTTAAGATCTTCATTCCATCATTTTTATTATATTTATAAAAAATATATATATACATAATGGATATATAAAACTGAAATAAAAAACATCTTGTAAACTAGCATAGTCAATGCAATTGTATTACTTCTAAATCACTTGATTCAACAGTTACATATTTTCTTTTAAATACTAAACTCAATAAATATAAATATTAATTTAATTAATAAACATTTTATAATAAATTTTTAATATTTTTAACAAGTATTAACCATGAATTTTTGTTATAAGGTTCTTATGAAACATCTATATTGAACGTTTTCATACCTTACATGCAATTTTACTATTATGTTAAATATGTTTAAGATATATTACGATTAAGATATATATATATATATATATATATATATATATATATATATATATATATATAAGACAAATGCAACAATCTCCACATTTCAGTATTTCATCATATTGCAATTAATAATTCCTATAATTATATACTTAATATTGCACTATAGTGTAAAAAAACATAATTACCTGGCATATAGCAGAGGATATGATAGGGAGCGTTACCCGGTGCTATACTAAATTTGGCAATGTTGCCTTTACCTATTTTGTGTACATATCTATCAAAGTTGTTATTTTCATATAAAAGAACATTTCCTCCTTTCAATATTCCATAGAATGTTTCGTCACTCGACCATTGTGGCTCCCTATTTTTTAAATAAATAATTATTTCGGTGTATCACCGATGTACTTAATAATAAAAGTATCAATTGCAACATAAAATTGAGCAAGAACTGCCGTGACCGATAGGGGCTTTCTTTCATATTTATATTTGTTTAATATTATCGGTCTTATTCTTAATATCATTTGTATAAAATTGATTGTTTAATTATTTATCATTACTCTAGTTATTAATTGAGTTCTTTAAGATTGATTAGAAAGAAGGTTAGGATAATGTGATACATTACCAATCCACCATTCTCTTCTGGATAAGATGCTGAACTTGTTCACCAGTTTCGGTCTTCCATATGTGAAAATTTTGTGATCCCTGAGGTTCCTCTTTTGATACTAAAATTATATCGTTTCTAATTATAGGCCTAATAAAATTAACGTGATTTTGCTTATACTCCATATAATTTTGTATTGATTACCAAAGGATGGTTCCCAAGTCGCAAAGTAAGTGCTGTAACTGGAGAATTTAAGAGCACAAATTCTAGGTCGTTGAATTTCCGTGACAATCTGCCATGTCTTGCACAGCATAATTTTAACCTTAGATGCATTAGACCACGCAAAGTACTGACCGTCCGGACTAAAGAGCATGGTCTTGCAGTTTTTGTTGTCATCTTTGGGAAATGTCTTGACCGATTCATAGGATGGTGGACCGTATGCTAGATTTATACCATTGGACCCTCTCACTGTATCAAAAATTAAAACATTAGTACCTCTCTTGCATGTAATAACGACAAAAACTGTATGCTTAATTAATATATTAGACGAGTGCTAAACAATTTATTACAATGCAATTTATTAGATATACCTACGTTAGATAATATATTTTGTATTTATTTATTAAAGTGAACAAGAGAGAAAGTTGTTACTTTAAATAACGGGAGGATCTTCGAGGGAGGGAGCGTTTGTATCAAGGCAAACATATTAATCTTGATATTTCCTTTTTTTTTCAATATTATCGCTCTCGCGCGAATCACGCGTCAACAGTGACGTGCGAGAGCGTAACACGTCAGCAGTTAGAGGTTAGAATACGAAATCTCGCGATAAATTCGTTTCGCGGCATGCCTGTAACTCGCAACGTGTCGTGATACAAACGTCGTTCCATCGAACACCGCTGTCACCGCGAGTAATCTCGAGTCGTTCGGTGCCACGAGACACACTGTCAAGCATGTTCATCGCGGATACGATGTGCGAGTACTCGGAGTGCCATTGGACGTTCGCCTTTGCAGCGGCGTGCAGCCCTCGGAAACGAGTCTCTCCGGCGAATGGGTCGCGATTCGGCGATCGACAGTCTCGCGTGACGGCACGAATGCCTGAGAGAAATGCTTACCAGCGACGCAGGGCACGGGTGAAGCCATTTTACCACCGTCACCATGTGGTACCGCACGACGGGTACGATTACGATCTATGCCGTTCCGTCTGAAGTCAGGCGCTTCCGGCTCGAACGCGCCGCGCCGCGCCGAAGATCGATCGAGTAACTGGCCTAACTTCAGACGCGTGAACATTTACGGTGTCGGGTGTACCGCCGGTCGACCTGTTTCAGACGCGTGAGGTCTTAGCAAAATATAATTTCAATATAATTTCAAGATAATGTTTTACATTATAAGATTGATGATAGAACGCCCGATAATTTCAAAAACGATAATTAAAAAGAGGAGCTAATGGGAATCAGCGCTAATGGGAGATCACCATCCAGCCTCCAAACTGTATGGGACTAGGCTCTACATTACATTGGAGTAATTTTTTCAGCTTTCTCACTCACTTGCCTAGTTTACACCGAACACTTGATACGCGTATCAAATAGTAAATAACTAATAAATTAGTTTAATCATTGGCTGTTCAGCTCAAATACACTACTGCTTGATACGCGTATCAAGTGCTCGGTGTAAACTATAGGCAATTGACTGCAGCATGATGCTTTGAAAATTTTGGGCTGAAGCTCCATCTCTTCATTTTTCATTTTTCTACACGCTGAAGATGGCTAAAAAATTAGCCGAAACGTACATACGTTAATAGGTCGTTATATTTGAAACTTTATATCACCTTGAAGATTGTATTAAATCTATTCAACAAATATTTATACTGCGCTTTGTTTTACGCGCTGACTCCCATTAGCTCCTCTTTTTAATTAACGATAATGTTCTAATATCCATTTCTACCAATGCAGATTGACTTTAATTGCAGTTTAACTTATTCTTTTTATTTATTTTTCTTATTTATTCTTTTTAATTTTTATTCTTTATCTTTTAATTCTTAGAATTAGAAAAAGATGAAGAGTAAACTGAAATTAAAGTTAATCTACGTTGATAGAAATGGACATAAGTCTTTGTCAGGGTTGGGAAATAACACGTTATTTGTAACGATTTTTTTTAGTAACGATTTGGTATAATGGCATTTTTTCATAAAGGTAATGGTGTAACACCATGGATTGGGAAAGTTATAGCGTTTTTCATTGGGAGAACTGGTGCGCACTGAGTGCGCACTAAGGCTTGTTCTTAATCAATTTTTATATTTACAAATCATCGATCTTAACTATTTCTTGAAATACTTCTCAATAAAATGATCTGTACATCATCAATACAGATTGTTTTATTAGTTAAAAAGTTTTTGAACGTGATTTAAGCGATCTTAAATATAATAACAGATTATAAACAAGCCTTAGTGCGCACTCAGTGCGCACCAGTTCTCCCAATGAAAAACGCTATTACTTTTGAAAATAAATAACGAATTCCTTTTCAAAAGTAATTTTCCAACCCTGGCGTTATCGTTACTGTTATGAAAAAATGTAACGTCATTACCAAATCGTTACTTTAAAAAAGTTACGGTGACGGTAACGGCGTTAAAATAACGCGTTACTTCTCAACATTGGTCTTTGTCTTACGTAACACACAATAATAACTATCTTGTGTTTGGAGTCGACAAACCGCACTGTATATATGACAAAAGGAGGCACAAAACAGTATTGTGCGTTACTTAAGACAAAGATTTATTAGAGCATAAAACATTTGTTTTGAAATTGCAAGTCAGTCATTCTACCGGCCCCGCGTGTTTACGGCGCCGGGTATACTGACGATCGACCTGAACTCGACCCTCGACCGCTCGTGCGCGGTGCGCGCCGAACTTCGAGACGCGCGCGATCGATCGACCGAATCGCGCCTTTCGAATTGTCGCGGGATTCGAAGCTCGGAGACAAATTGTTCGTAATTTACAGCGGCGAGCGGCCGGATCTATATTTGGAGACGTCTACGATCGCGGGATACTCCGCGGATGTTCCTCCGGCGACGATGTGTCGGGAACGGTCTTTCGCAAGCCGACAACTCTCTTTCGCAACTCTACCCTCTCTACCCGCCTCTCCAATCTCTCCATACCGTCGCTCGAGTTCGGACGCCCGAACGGAGCACTCGCGAGACGAGACGCGCGCGCCGCGAGAGCTCCACACCGCGCTCCTTTCTCCGCAGCGTTTCCGAGCGCGATCAGGTGTCACCGTGCCGACAGGCGAAACCCGTGGGCGTTTCGTACACGAAACACCTATGGACGTAGCTGCACGCGCACGCGATCGTAGATCTCTCCGACACCCACCGAGTTGCGTAGGGCATGGCAAGTTCATGCTTCAGGTGATATTGTTACTCGCTGTTTTCCTCCCCGTGGAACGATCCCGCATTCGCTTATCGCACATTCCGTGGACGGGACCATGGCTCTCGACGGAGTCGTCAATTCAAAAATATCACGTTTGTTTTGTTCTTTTATCTTTGTCTCGTCGAGGTTATGTTCCCGCCCCTCGAGCCACTTTGAAAACGAAAGACGCCCCAGTCCGCCTTCTATCACTTGTCAAAACTTGTTTCTCTTTCCTTTTCCTTTCGTCTAAATTACATATTAATTTGCGAATTGTTTGTACTATTTTGAAAGTGATATGTGAAATATGTAACATATTTGCTTGATAATCAAATAATTTGCATTTTGTATCATAAGATTTAAACTATATTTATATATCTACTATATAATAGTAGATGTAGATATATAATATAGTACATTAAATATATATTAGATATATATACATATATATGTATATAGTCTACTATATAATAGTAGATATAGATATAGTAGATATATATATAAATATATAATATTAGATATATATATATATATAATAATTATATATTTTTACTTATATATTTGTTTCCAGTGATGTGGACGAATATGGTTTCGAGCGACCACACGACTTCGATTATGAAACATACGAAGATTTTATGTCCGAGTACCTTAAGGTGCTCGCAAAGATGGCCAAAAAGTGGGCGAAAGTTGTTGGCGAGGGAAAGTCCCCACAGCGAAGCATCACACTCAAGAAATACGTTCGTAAAGGCATTCCAGGAGAACATAGAGGATTGGTAATATATATTACAGAGTTCAGTTTATTACATTTCAAATATTTAAAATAATTTAAAAAATTGGAATATCGCAGGTGTGGCTTGCTGTGAGCGGTGGAGAAGACCTGAAGAATACGTCACCAGATCTTTACCAGAAGTTATTACTATCACCTCACAACGCAGAAACTGCTGAGATTATTAAAACTGATCTCCCAAGAACATTTCCAGACAATATATTCTTTAATAACACAGAGAATCAGCAGCATCAATTATATAATGTTTTGTTGGCTTTCGCTCATCAAAACAAAACTGTTGGATATTGTCAGGTAACGTCTACAGTGCACACTTTTGAGTGTACGAATAAAATAGTAACAAAATTTTAATGAAAAATTTTAGGAATAATAAATACGATTTTATGAAGAAGCTTTCAAGCAGATATTTGTTTCGCCTTATTAAAAAACGCTTTTAAAATTTTTTTCAGGGTTTAAACTATATAGCGGGTTTACTTCTGCTTGTAACAAAAAGTGAAGAGACTGCATTTTGGTTACTAAAAGTATTGATTGATAAAATCCTGCCAGATTATTATACATGCACTATGGATGGCCTACTCACTGATATAGAAGTGCTCGCAGAATTAGTAAGGTAAAACAGAATTTACTGTAGTTTCATGTATCAACAATATTTGTGCACATGTGCATATACGTTACTTTTGCAGGATAAAAATGCCTGATGTGTATCAGCATGTAACAAATGTAGGATTACCTTGGCCAGTAATTACAACTAAATGGTTTGTGTGTTTGTTCGCTGAAGTTTTACCTATAGAGGTACGTCACAATTGTTAAAACATGAATAATTTTTCATACAATAATATCTGAATATGTGCAAACGTGCTATTAATTTCTTTGCGTATAAAAGATCAAGTATTTCGCCCACAAAAAGTTGAAAATATTAAATAATCTCGAATTTACAGACTACTCTGCGTATCTGGGATTGTCTCTTTTACGAGGGTACCAAGATTATCTTCCGTGTCGCATTGACACTTATAAAAAGGAACAGATCTAATCTCTTAGCTTGCCGAGATTTTACAACATTAGCTGAATGTTTTAAGGAAATTACGAAAGATAGTATTGTTTTGCGATGTCACGAGTTTATGCAGGTGTGTAGCTGTATATTGCCCATCGAATAGGGAAGAAAATTAAATATTTACCACTTAGAGATATTTTTACTGTTTCACAGAGTATTTTTAAAGTACCTGGATCACTGCCTGGGAGCACAATAACAAAACTAAGAACAAAGATCATGCAACAACGTATAAAACAAAAACACGATAAGTTGGAACGATAGTATTAATGACCGATTTTCCACATACACCGAAATATTCTAGTCTGTTATGTTATTCGTTTGCATCTTTTGCAAAAAGAATGCATATAAAGCTGTATTATATTGTTACTACATAATTATTCTATTCTATTGCTGTACATATAATGTTCATTTAGCAATGTACGTATGATACATTTACTCAATTATTTTAAGTTAATCTTAGATTATTATTGTATATACAATGTAATAAAAAACACAAGTTATAAAATTAATATTTTATTGAGAATATTAAAATATCATAAGCTATGATGAAAGTTACATAAATTGTGATATTTTGTGCGAATGACGATATGAAAATATTAACTGGACATCTGAGGAAAAACAATTATCCTTGTAGTATTTTATTACAATTCGAATACGCGCATTTATTCATGCGTAATCTTTCTTGAAAATTTGATCTGGCAGATGAAGGTATTAAAAGAAATTAATAATTCTAATATACAGCTCCAAAAATATATAATTTATTAGAGTAGATAATATGTATGAGATTAAATCATAACTATGTACATTAAAATTTTGTTCCTAAATACACAATAGATATATATTACAAATACACTACATTTCCATTATTTCTCAAGCAGATCCTTTGCCTCGTTAATTTTTGCAGCAATATATGGAGAACCGCCCCGATCTGGATGATTCACACCCATTACTTTTTTAAATTGTTCCTTTACTTTGCCTTTACTAGCCATGGGCGACACTCCCAAAATCAAACTGGCTTCCCGCTTGGTCATCTTCGGCTCAAAACCACCCTTGTAATACTTGCTGTTCGCTAGCGACTACAATTGTTAAAAAGTGTCAGCACTTTCATTCACATGTGCATAATACAACTGCGAGAAACCTGCTGAAGAAAGATAGATGTTTCTACCTGGGAATCTAGCATTTTCGCTGTCTCTGCCATCCTCTGTGATAAATTCGGCATTCTCCTAAGCAAATAACGACCAGCAAACCCAACGGCCGCCATGCCAATACCTGCCGCCACAACCGTGCTTGCCTAGGGAACAATAGTTTGTTTTCATTGAACATTTTGAACTCGACATTCTAGATCTAATAAATGCCTTGCTAGACCTGTAACTTTTAACGACAGTGTCATTATCGTTACATTGTCATTATGCAGCTTTTTTACCATATATCTGTGCAACGACAATGTAACAATAATGACATTATCGTTAAAAGTTACAGAATAGGCCTACAGAAACAAAAATATGAAAAGACTGAAAAAGACACAGCATCACATGGGCGCCCTTACAACTTTTTTCAAGGGGGAGGCAAAGTGTAAATATACTTAGGGGTACCATTTTTGTTCAGATTGTGAAGAACTGAGGGTTAAGAAATAAGATATTTCATTAGATATATAAATAAAAAAGTGAAAAATAATTATTCAGAAAAGGCAAATTTCAATCATAAAATCAATCTAAATTGAAAAAATTAAAATCCAGGGGAGCATATGCCCCTCCTTGGTTGCGTTCAGACACATTACCCGAGGTCTCTCATGCAGCATTTTGAGCGCCAATGCAGCATGAAGAAAACTTAACCTTCTACTTAATTTTTAAGTTATATTAGTACTGAATGTTATCTTATATGAACTGCACAGCTGTTCTCACTGCGAAATTCTCGTCATTTTGTAATAACAATATTATACGTTTATCAACGTCGAAAAGATGACGAAATATTTGGAAATATTTGTATAGGACAGCTGTGGCACTGCATTTGTTCACTCGCATCCTTCTCAAAGAGTACGACATTAATACGAGTAACGTTCTCTCGATGCGCGAAATGCGATTTTTACACCATTAAGTATCTTTTTGATAAATTTCTCAGTTTTCTTACCATTTTATTCAGAGTTTCAAAACAGCAGACGCAATTTTGTATATATACCGGGAGGAAATAATAACCTTGTCCGCGACCCGCGTTGCTTGCACTCTCTACTCTAGG
>NJRL01000239.1:197604-216012 GCA_003063815.1 Aphaenogaster rudis
GAAAATAATTTTGCTGGACCATCAAAATAATTATGTAGGACGCCCAAAATAGTTGCTGAAATATCAAAACTTTTTGTAGCATTATCATCATGTTTGAGCGTCCCAAGTAGTTACTTTTGATGGTCTGACAAAATTATGTTTAGATCTGTATCTGGCCAAATTTTTAGATACTTCAGCAAAACCGTTCTTTCCGTGTAGAGTTATAAAAAATAACAATGAGTTATAAAAAATAAAATTCAAAATACGTCTCTACTAGTCTCTAAACATCTTTGGCGATAACAGGCTGATCATGCCCTGAAGTCGGCGGAGGGGTCTAAAGGAAGATTCACCGGCGATTTTACGCGCGTGACATTCACACAGTTAAACACAGATGAGCGTTGCGTTCTCTGTCTCTCTGTCTCTCTCTTTCTCTCTCTCCACGGCCCTGACCGTTCCCACTGGCGGCGTATCGAGGTCTGGAAGTTATGCGGCTGTACCTACTACAGGCACGTAAGGCATAAGTACCCCTGCGCGCAGGCGGAAAAGATAGGGAGAGTGAGTGCGTTGCCTGGTATCAATTTGTCTGGCATGGTAGCAGGTTTGGCTGGCCGATCTCGAAGGTCGCTTTGTGCGAGCCGCTATCCGGCATTCTATCAAACCAAACAACATCCACCGCGCGATCGATTTATTTCTTCAACGGCCGCATAAGATACCAATTATCCTCGCGGCAGCATAGAGATCCGCGAATGGAAATCGAAAGTCAAACGGCGCCCTTTGCCCTCCATTCACGATCGACATTGCGGTGTGAGGATTATATTAGTCTTTAATATTGAGGACAAAGAATTTCGTGCTGATGACGGCGGAAGTCGTACTAGCCGATCGTCGACGTTGATTTAACGCTAAACTTACCATCGCCGGTCAAATGACCGTTTTTAAACTTTTGATTAACACTAAAACTACCACCGCCGGTCAAATGACCGTTTTTAAACTTTTGATAAAAATTCTCCATTCAATGTTATCGCTTTTCCTCAATTGACTTTACGACTTTTTCTTAATATACATATAATCCGGTTTGGTAGAAATAGGTATATATAAATTGTCGGTAGCTTTAGTGTTAACCTTCTGGAGGTGACGGGGGATCTATTGGATCTACTCAATTATAAATTTTGTTGTCACCGCTAGATAAAATAAACTTAGTATTCATTCATTTTTATACGAATTATGCCATTTTGGTTCTTTGAAATTAATTAGTGTCTTTTAGTCGACATAAATTAAATGAGTCTCACAAATCCAGCGCCAGTAACTGTGTTACAGATATTGACGTCAGCTTCGTAGGGTTAAATTTTGAAAAAACGGCCGCGCTAGTCCCGACCGCGGATATTTGCGAAATGCCTAGTTCTCTCGTCCGTAATCGTGGTAAACGTTAGCCGCATTTACGGGTAGTTATATCCTAGACTTCCTAGAAAAAGGCGATGGCCTCGAGGAACAGTTTAGAGCTTGGCTCTGCCTCTTTCGCGGTGCCTAAAATCAAGACGGAATATGCATCTCCCTATGCATCCTGCCGGGATGTCTGGTCAGGCTGGTCGCGTCTCGTCGATCGGCTCCACGTCTCGCGACTAGATAGAAATTATAGTAGGCCAGGATCGAGGCCGATTTTGATAATTTCCGAGACTCGATATTATACTTACGAGTGTTGCCCACGATGATCCAGTCGAAACGCAGCGCGGCATCTGCATAATTTTCTCTCGTGCCGCTGGACGACGAGGACTGACGAGATATTTCGTCTCTCGTGACAAGATATGGCGCAGCATAGGATATTCAAATGATTTAAGCTATTTGACTATCAACATTTTAGGAAGACAAAAAATCTTATATTTTTTCTAGCAATTTAGAATTTTATATTTAATTAATATTAAAAGATTGTATATATATATATATTTCGTCAAGCAAAACTAAGATAGATAAGGATATAGATAAGAATTGGAGAATGAACGATATAAATTTTTCAAAGAATCTTTTCTTTATTAACATTGCACATTCTTAAGTACATTTGGTCTTGGTCGAGGAACATTATTGGTGGGAATTTATTCCATTAATCTTATATAGGGACCGTTTAGAACTAAGTCTTATCGTCTAGCTCGTATCTACGTACAAAAAAAAACAAATCTATTTACAAAGGTACTTGGCGGCAGTGCTAACAACGCAAAATACAGTCTTCGAAAATGTTCCCCTTTCGTGCGCGAGATTGCCGTAAAGAGGAAAATTATCTTTCTTCGTGCCTAGGGGAGACACAAAAGAGATCATTGTACAACAGGTAGATCGCGATCGCAGTTTATCCTTTTTACACAGTTATCGCTCGATTATCATTTCAAGTGTGATTAATCACTTGTGGCTCACACCTCGCGTTAAACGCAAACGAAATCACGTTACTCGCTCTGTCCGCATAATTCTCAAACTATCCTTTTCAACTGTCTATAATCGAAATATAATTATCATAATCGTCAGTGACTTGCCCCTCATCGAGGAGCGATCGCATGCTGTTTAAATCGCCGAAAGAAATGCCTAAAAAGTCGCCGGAGCGGTACCAAGTAGATTAGTCTAATAAGAGCCGGTTTGTTCTGTCGCAACTTCAATTCTCCGCTTCCAGACTCGACCGCGGGACTTCGTCCTTGGCCTTGGAGCCACATCAAGCCGCGACGGAAGACAAATCGTGCTGATAGAGGGACGAAGCGCGCGGCTGATGCGCGACCGGCTACAGATGAAGACATTGCGCGTCGACTGATTAGCGTTCGCGTGTATTGTTGTATCGCACATACGGGTATGGAGGCCGAGGCCCACACATGTGGGTCTGGTTCGCCATTAGCGTATCCAACTCTCGCACTTTGATATTACTTAAAGTATTTCCTTCTTCGGCGTCGATGTCTTTCTTTTCCCTTTCTCTCTCTCTGTCTCTGTCTTTCTTTCTTCGTCTTTATTCGTTCGTATCGTTCTTCATTTCACCCGGTGTGGCCGTACCACTGTGAATGGGTCGGTGAATAATTAGCCCACCGTCCCCCTTTCGCTTTTTCCTCGACGTCGCTCGATCGACGCGCGAATCGAATAAATCTCTATCGTCTTAATTGAGGAAGCCGGCGCGGAAAATATATTCGCACGGTGGACAAAGGCCCCGTTGTTTATAACGAAATTAATTGGCGTCCGTTCGTTGTTTTGCCGCTAATTACGCGTGATTTATCCGCGACGGTAGCGGCGCCAATTGAATGATAATGTCCCGAGAGAGGTACGTACGCTACCCCCCTCGGTAGTTCCCTTTCGACGCGCGAAGACGCGAAATCGTGGGCAATTTAATCCCGCGATTTGATTACCGAGCAGGTGGATGAGCGCGACTTATCGTCTCCTTTTATAATACTGCCATTACAACGCGCACGGAGCCGTAATGGGACGCGGAATGTGGCAACTATAAAGTATTATATTACAGCGACGCTGCCGCTGGATTTTTTTTTTCGTTGCGATAGTAATACGTGTCATCTTAAAAATCGCGACATGGACAAGTTTTCTCTGTGGCGAAAAAAATGTCTATTTGTTCGAGTGTACGAGATATGTATTCGTCTATTTTTGATAAAATTAAAAGGATACGCATTGCGCGTGATAATTACGAGTACATATATCCTTCGCGATTCTTCTCACTTCTCTACTTTCGACCTTTATGTATGCTTCGTGAGAATAGAATATTGCAGTGATCGTAACGCCGCTTATCATCGCGAATAATCATCGCGCTTTATTTCGAGGCGCGCGTAACTAATCTGCGACTCTAAACGGCGCTGCCATAATGACCGCGGTTATAGAAGAGAGAATGAGCCTCCATCTCGCCCCGTCTCTTTCTCTCCGTTCCGATCGATATAAATTACCGCTGCTCCGTGCAAAGATCAGATCCTCATCTTCAACAGATGGAGAGGATTAGCGATATTAGCGAGAGAAATCGGCTTGGTAGTGGCGCTATCATCAGCTCCCGACTTACTTCTCTCTGTGTTTTCGTTCTTTCTCGTGGATCTCCTTGCGGAACGGAGAGGAAGAGCTTTCTCACATCGGGGGATATGGAAGAAAGACTGTTTCTCCGCTTTTCTCTCTTCATCCTCCTCGCCCCGCTTCTCTCATCTCTCTTTCTCCCCCGTCTATCCTTTACGCCTCTCTCCGTCGCTCTCGCGTCTTCTCACGTCTGGCCGGTACCATCTATCATTCTGTCAGCTAGGAGATTTCAATTTGCTCTCTTTTTGCGCCATTACCGGGCCCCGCGGCCCGCGCAAAATTGTATTTAATTGTGATTGACTGCTAAGTGGAGGTGGCCGGCCGCCGCCATTTGTCCCGCGATTTTTGCATATCCCTAATTGCGCGAGAGGTGCGTCGCGAGCTGAATCGCGGCCGAATGAGATTATTCCAGTCACGCGTCGTCTCGCATTCGCGGCGAAAAAAAGTGACGCGACGGTCGATCGTAGCGAGAGTCGATTGTGATCCGCGGCTATCTGCTCTTTCGGACTAGAAGATCCTAAGAGCTCGGCTAGTAATTAGCCGCATTGAGAAATATAGAGAATTAGTTATTATCGTAGACCATAATGATATTGTTGATGATCTATAGTCAATCTCTGACGGCGGATATAAACAGCATCGACGCTATCGATAAGTTAACTTCATGGTTTCTCGATTTGTTCAATTCTCGCTTCTCTAATTAACACGTACGCTTTATCGCGGCTGAACGTGTAATCTCTGCATTTAAGGCGATTAAATGTTGAGCCACGATCCCTTTCGAGATAATTTATAATTACGTACAATTATTTTAATAATTACCATTGAGCAGTAGTAGCTACAGGCGAATACTCAGGTAACACGAGGCGAACGTAATGCTAAGCGTTTTTCTCCGAAACCCGTGAAAAATCATATGGAGTTCGCCCGCAAAGGGAGGAAAAAACGCGCTGATTATGCAATTCAATTATTCATCTTTCGTCTTCGGTGAGCTTTGCTCTAGGAACCATCTTTTACAGATCGCGCTTTCTCTTCCAAAGTCCCTCTTTGAAAACATAAATTTTTAGAAGCTCCACTTGTCTCAGAGCTATCATTCATGCGCCCTTTTAGGGCGAACTCCTCAATTGATACCTATCGTCGACTCGAGGCATCAATGAACGATCACGCACGTGCGCACGTACGCGCGAGCGGAGAGATCCCTGCCCCCGCACTCTGCACGCACGCGTGTACGTGCCTATGTACAGAATCACCTATACAGCCTCGCAATAAGTTAGACGCGCCTTGAATCAGATATTTACACGGTGCCTCGTGAGGACGACAATGTACGACGGTGCCTATTTACAATTAAACTCGAGGCGAGCACGCCCCCGCCGTTCTAGCTTGGCGATAGCGACGTGAGGGAACCCTCTCGGTATTACAGTCAACGATCACATTTTATGCGCCCTGACCTACCCACTTGCTTTGTGATATCCCGTACCGGATCGGCGACATTTCTCGTTCGCTGCGATTACGCGCGAACCTTTCGAGACAACGGCTTTTTTATCGCGATATTCATCGATAATTCGAAATACCGATGAAGCTAACACAGAATGTCCTATCTACGCTCGGTGTCGCGAGATATCGGTCGCGATCTCCGAGGCTGTCCCTCCAGGAGGATCCTGGACCGGTCGGTCGCGCTTTTTCCCGCTCTCCGCTCCGATCCTATCACGGCCGATTAGAAAAACGTCCCGGAATTCTGCAGCGGTGCGCCGCGATGCGCCGCGATGCCGGGATAAGTATCGGCGATGAATTACTGCGCGGCGCTAAACTTACGCGCACGATTAAGCTTGACACGCGCGATTAAAAGCGGCCTTTTTATTCGTCGATCTCGTAATCGGTTAGTTTTCATGTAAACTATCGCTGGTGGTGTATCGGTGACGTCGAAAGATAATTCATTCATATGTTATTTATAACTTCTTCATATTATGTTTGAAGATGAATCATAATTTTGAAAATCAGTAAAATAATTTTATTTCATTAATTTATGTAAAACTATATATATTTAAAGTTTACGAATGTGTATTTGAAAGATAAAAAAGTTTATTCTTAAGAAATAATAGTATAACGAAATAAATTATCCTTTTATCAAAGCACATTATAACGATTCGTCCGTTTTGAATTTATTTGATATTGAGAATATTAAATTAACATGTTATATATTAGCAAAAAGAATGTCGACCTTTTCCAAATTTTTAACAGCTAAATCGAGTTTGTAATGAGAAGTTCTTGGCATGATCTCTAGAAGATCTTCGTCGATAACGACGCCGGTATATTATATTTTTCTGCTTACATACCGTTCACGGTCGATGCCGCCGTGGTCGAGTGACTCGTTTACAAGTTAATGAAGTCTCGATTCCCAGTTCGCTCGTTAATTCATGCTCCCCGCGAGCGAGCTGTCTCGTTCTCGGTACCCCGACAATTCGTCATTACCTCGGACGTCTCGGAGTCTGTCGAAGGAAGGACGCGCCTCGTCGTTCTCGTCGAAGAATGGAGCAACGATCTTTCAATCTGCATCTCTCCGTAGTCGACGGAGGAAGTTTCAACGCGGATTCAGGAACGTCCTTTAGAATTCCACAAAGACGAGGATGTCGATTTTCGTTGATTCTGCAATCTCGAGACTTGAAGTTTTCACCGTTGTTGCTCTGATCTTCTTAACAGAATGGAATCTCGTGCTCGTCAGGCTTCTTAGCTCCCCTATTCGATGCTCCGAAGATTTCTAGGTCATCGCAGCATACAGGACGACACAGCGTCGAACAAGACACTGTTCTCCTTTTCGGAACAGGATCCGAGTAGCCGGATTCGGATGTTCATTTGCGCTGCAGCAACTCGTAGAGCGCGGCGATATAAGTCTGTGCCATTTGCAGCGTTTCGAACTTGCTGAGCTTTCTGTCATTGCCCAGACTGGGCACGACATCGCGCAGCCTGTCGAAAGCGTCATTTAGGCTGTTCATCCTCCTTCTTTCTCTGGCGTTCGCCGCCAGCCTTCTCTTCCTCAACACCTCGACACCGGGCGCGCTGCTCTTCATTTTCTGCACCGCCGCCTCCTTGGATTTCTGGCTAGCGTATTCTGTCGGTAAAACGACGTGAAGATTGTCGTTCCTTTGATGGTACCTCGACTGATCGCATTTATTCGGCTGACCGCTCGGCAGACCAGACTCGTTTCTCGGCATGGTGTAAGTGACGTAAGGGTGACTCCGCTGAGCGTAACGGTGACTCTCGTTCCGCGGATGATAGGTACCGCTCTTCACGTAGCCCTTTGTGCCGAAGACAGGCTGACTCTGACTGAAATCTGTCCTCGAGTTCGCGTATGCTCCGGCTGGAAGATGATCCATCTTCTGGATGTATCCAGCTGGATCCTGCTTGTTCATGGCACTCTCGTTGAAGGCCATCCTAGACGCAGCGTCATCATAAGTCGCACACTGCTCGTTCATCCTGAAGATTAACTTGGCGTGAAGATCCGTGACGTTCCTGGTGCCGTCACCGTTCAACGTTGGCTGATGCTCGTTCCGGCAGCCACCCTCTTGATAGTAGCCCTCGTAAAAATCGCCGAAGTTGAAACCGGCGGTCACGTGGAGGCTGCCATTGGGGGCGCCGCCGCCGATCTCCTGGTATTCCTGCTGATGGTGACTATCCACGGAGCTGACACTGCCGCAGCTGCTGCCCCTGGACCGCGGCGGCTGCGGATAGATCTCTTGGTGATGCCAATTTCCACGCGGATTCGATTCCGGGCTGCTCGCCGATCCGTAGCCCTCGGAGTCCAGGACGTCGTATTGTTGGAAGGCCACGTAGGAGGTCATCCTCATGCGTGCACGTATCAGACAATTGATCCTCGGCTACTGGCAACCTTGTATCATAACGTGCCTCTGGTCGCGAGAGCTCTCAAACAATTGTCATCGCCTTCACTGTAGAATTTTGCGATGACCGACCAATTGATCGATGCCGATGCAAATGTCCCCAAAGGTGATTTAAAAATCAGATTCAAGATTCAAGGTGTAATAGTTTCGGGAACGTTTGAAGTTACGTCTGTCAGCTTTTCCGTCAAGCTACCGTCTGAGGATCTCCACCGAGTATGCTTCGTGTACGGAAGCGTTCCGTAAACTGCCTTTACCTGCCGATCTCGTGGTCTGGACCATGCCGCCCGGTTTTCTTGGGGCCCGTTGGTGGGGAGAGCGGCGAGACGGAGTCCTGGGACCACGTGGAAGGGGATCTCCCGAAGAGTGGAAGGGGTCCACTGGGAAGTAGGCATCTCTTTGTAGAAGCCGCGCGACCAGACACGCCTCTCGTCTTCCTTCGTCTTCTCTTCGCTGGGGGCTCCTCTTCGGGCCCTCTAAGGAGTCAAAAGGCGATCGGGCTCGAAAAAAGAAAAGCCCGATCGTGTGGCACGCACCGACCGGGCGCCGCGTTCTTGACATTGGAGATCCGCGGCCGCCGGCCGCCGAGCTACGATCTTGCGTCCCCCGCGTTCTCTTCTTGCGCTAATTGGATTTTATTTCTCCCCTTTCTTACGCGATACCCTCGTGACATTCTAATTTCTCCTAGAGAAAGGCAACGTATGACTTCTACTTAATATTGCGCGTTTCACCTTATCGATTATTTTTGCTTCTATCGATACATTATCTTTGCTGAGGTAATTACTTCTGCAATCATCATTATTTCTTAATAGTAATGTCTAACAGTAGTAATGAGTCATTAAAGAAGAAATTAGGAGAAAAAAACATAATTTTCTTGCATAATATGTAATGTTAGAATGATCTCCGTGACATTTTTGACTGTCAATATATCATACGTACAATGAACGCAGGTGTTATATTAATGGATACGTGGCGCGCATATGGAATACAATACATTTCGCAAGTTAGGAGCGAAAATAATTTCCTTGCGAAACTTTCCAGGTCGCTGATGTCAAACGTGAACCAGGGAAAGCGTTTGGCACGTCTAAAACCTATTAACACTCACCTGGAAATGATTTATAAATGATATTAGTAAAACTTTCTTGATATGGGTCCTTATTGAATTACGCAGATGCGCATAAAAATGGATGCATCTAACTGACACTAATTGGTAGCGCAACCATTCCGCTAAAACCGAAGTATTGTGATGCTGGGAAAGGATACCGTGCAGAAATTAACGAGCGTTGACTAGAATTATTAATAGTGATAAAAACACGTTAAACCACCGCCGAGTGTAAAATACCTTGGCCTTAAAATACATCGTGACATAACGCGCCGTGTCATCGGAGGTGTATGTTGGCAAAATATTTTCTCGGGGCTTTAATTGGACTCGTGTTTCCCTATTTACCTAAAGCCGTCAGCTTCTACTTTTTCTGCGAGGCCCCTTGCCGTGCTTTACGAGACTTTAAATCCGATTGGGGATGGGAAGTGTGGACAACTCTGATCGTTTTACGAGGTTTCCAAAGCTCCCATATGCTTCTTACGAGTCCTTTTTACGAAACCGGAAGTTAGAATAAACAGCTTTGAGGGTTGCAAAAGTCTGAAAATAGTTTTTAATTTATCGTACACGGGAAAAAAAATTTTCGCTACCATAGGTAATCATGATTTGCTAAACTTTGTTTGTTGTCGTGACTATAAATTTCTAAACTACAGCAAACCGTTTTGCACCGACAGCAATAAAATAGGTATCACAGCTAAGATGTTAGCTGTATATATATAACAACTGAAATTAGCTACCACACGCAGTTTTTAGCTACGGCAGCTACTTTTTTTCCGTGTAGATATTTGAGCAACAAATATGATCAATTTTATTTTACAGATAATATTCTTATTTTTGTAAAGATAGTTCTGATATATCATTATCTATACACGGAAAGAACGATAAAGTTGCCACAATTACAATAATAGTAATATTTGGTACAGCCACGTCCTGTGGTTGTCACATTCACATTGATGTGAAGGCAACTATATGCATTTGGTACAGCAAACATAGTGAATGTTGAGACAAACATAGTGAATGTTAAGACAAACATATATAGATGCACTACACAAAACAATGTGAATGTGACAACCACAGAACGTGCCTGTACCATATATTACTATTATTGTGGTTGTGGCAACCTTATCGTTTTTTCCGTGTAGTGTTTTAGATAAATATTGAAAGAGAAGTCTTAATCAAAGGCTTCGACGTTATTAACGTTAATCAAAATTAATAACGTTTACGAGACTGTTAATTTACTATGCAGCGAGGCGTTTCGTAAGGCGTGTTTACGTGCTCGATAAATAGTATAAAGTAAATACATAACGAATGACTTCTTTTAGCGGCTTCGATCTCGCAATTATCGATAATCAGGCTACATTGTGGTGCAGTTTAGCGTGTTTATGACGCTGATTAAACGCACCGTGTCAAACTCATCGCGTACCGCGGGTCGTGCCGCAAAAACATCTCTATTGACGGTTCCTATTCGAAGCGTCTATTTTTGCGACATCGGTGTGTAACCACAGTGGGCTCGTGCTTGACATTTCGTTTAGACCCGCGCGATCGATCTCGGATCGCCATAATGCAATGAACAACCACATGACACGCACACGCTAATGGCAGTACGTCAGTAATCGAAGTTTATGTTTAGGCTTTATTTCAAAACCGTGATATAATGCGAACGACAAATTTGAGTTTTATTATACTCTGTATCGCGACGCTAAAATAAGCGCAAGAACGTGCGACTTAACCCGTCCGTTTCCAAAGAAAGAGCAGGCTCATTTCACTCTTCCCGAAAGAGAAGCTCGGGGCTGCTCTCGTAGGCGTATCTCTATTCGTTTTCCTTCGTTTGTCGGGAATTCGGAGTCATTCTCGCAAAAGGCGGCGGCCTCAAGAAGTTCATTATCCTCCACTAATACGCACCAAATGAGTCGATCGCGCTCGCCCGGCCCACAGAGGGAAAGGAACGTTCGCGTCCCGATGAATCCGAAGGGTTTACGCCCACTGGCGGATTTTAATTTACCGAAAACGCTCTTTGCGGCTTGCGCAACAAACTGTGAATCTTGGGAAAAATTTTAGATTAGCTCCAACCCTGACTTTAATTCTTGAAGATTGTATAAACATGACAGATAGTCTACACTGAAAGAAAGACTTGGTTATAAAAATCCAGGCTTGGTTAATGTTACCAAGCACCTTGGTGAAATAGTTTCAACTAAACGTATAATAAGTATTACATAATTTAGTTGGCTCAACTAAACAAAATTTGCTCTTTTATAATTATTGCAAATGTTTATAATTATTACAAAATGTTTTGTTATTATTATAATGGGTAATAATAATCAAATACTTCAAAAAAGGTGTTACTAAATGCATCTCACAAGTTTACCAAGAATTTTTTTTTCAGTGTAATTTCTTCAATAAGGCGACACGAATCGAAAAGAAAATTGGTTTATGTCTCGCTACCAAGATCGAGCATTAATATAATTGATTATTATTAGATGTATGAATTGTTATATTTTCGAACAGGAGCAAGTGGCATAAATTGATACGAGACCGGAAATAAATCACGAAAACGATACATTTCCATTACCGTGGTAATACGTTAAAGTAATAATAACATTTGTGCTACAAAATCGCACAGCTACTTACGTTCACTATTCACGCGGCGGTGACTCTTAGCCATAAGGTGAGGTCCTCGCAATCGAGCTGCCATTACGTAATTATATAACAAAGACTAATGAGAGTCCCGATGATTTCGCGTCCAACAAACCCGCGCGTGATTGCGCCGGGCGCAGGATCATCAATCGATCGATCCATCGACACCATCGCGTTGTCCATCAGCGCGATATTACGTCTCCCGCGAGGTAGGCGACAAATACATGCGTCGGAGACGCTATTCGCAAGTGTGTGCGAGGCTCGTGGTGATCTAGGGACCTATTTATAGATCTTTGCACCACAGATACGATCGATCCAGGATCGGACCGAGTGGAGAAGACGCGAGAAAAATTTTGTCTTATTTTTTTAGACAAACCGCGTCTCGCGTGCGAGAGAAATGTATGCTGCGTGGAAAAAATTCTTTCCAGTTATTTTCACAACAGCAGCGTAATTGTCCCCTCTTCTCTCTCCTGATCGCGAACAGTGAGATCCCTCATCTCTCTCATCCGATCCTGGATCGATCCGCCGCCGCACAGGCTGATGCGGTGGCGGCGGTGGCGGCAGCGGTTGCGGCTAATAACAAATTTATTGCGGCCGATGAAGTGCATAAATTGATTATTACTAGCCGGCAACGCATCTCGCCGCCGCGAGTTCCAGTTCAGACAATCACCGATGATTTACAACATAATGGCGCGCGTTTGACTGACGCGGGCTTACTCGCGCGACTATTCGCGCGTACACGCGGCTTGATGCGTTTGCGGCATCGGCTACATGCGTACGGTTACCCGCCTCCGGCCGCAAGGTACAACCTCGATTCCGAAGGTGCGTTTTCCCCGCGCTCGGAACCCGAAGACGCAACGTCGTCATCGTTTGCGCAAGTACGCGCCGAGGGCGACGTATACTTCGATCGGGAACGATCCCTTCGACGCGCCGTAAAATCGAATATCTATATGCATCGAGGAAGAAAAGTCGCATGTCGTGCATAAAATCGTTACGGAGTGTTTGTTATATGATGTTGTACAGCCTTCTTTAACCCTTTGCGGACGGGGAGCATGTTTACATGCTCTCCGCTTATATTTCAGAAACTATTTCAGCCCGATTTTTATGAAACTTGAAATACAGAAGTTTGTCTGTGAATTTCAAATTTTTGACTTCAAAATTGAAGAGGGCCATCAAAAATCTTCTGTATTTCAAGTTTAAAAATCGGGCTAATAGTTTCTGAAATATAACCGGAGAGCATGTAAACATCCCCGTCCGTAAAGGGTTAATCTGGCAGTGTCTCTGATTAGGGTACGTATTATGAATTTACTCGGAAATGATTCCGTTCGGAAGTCACTTGTCCTATGCTTGTCTTTGTCGTTTCCTTGTCGTTTCCTTATCCTTGTCCTTTATTTTTCGGAATCATTCCGAACGAAATCGTTTCCGAATAGATTCATGATACGTGTCTAGTTTCGAGTAAGTTTAGTTTCTTTTTAACGAAATTTCTTTTTAACGCACCTTCCTCCGTTTTTACAAATGTCTTCTATTGCCATTCCATAAAATTCGTTTCGATCGGTTACATTGCTCGTATTAATCGTTTTCTTTATTCACATTGACACCTCTAACAGTGTTCGTTGTCTAGCCGGTCGATCATAATGGCCGGGGGTGATTTGATTTTCTAAACGGTCCAAGGGCTCGATTCCTCAGGGTTCATCCAAACATGACCCTCGTACGAGCTGGAGATTTATGACCAACCGAGACCCTTAATTAGAATCACACCCAAGGTGTCCTAATTACAGGTTAGACCGTGGCGCTTGCCCGGCTTCTCAAAGCTGTGCCCTCGGCGCAAAACGGTGCGAATCGCGCCAATTTCTGGCTGTTTACCGACAGCTCGTTAATTGTAGGAAAAACGGGCGGCAACCGGTGGGCGGTGAACGTTCTCGAAATCAAATTTACATCTGATTAACCGAAGCTTTTCCAAGGAATGCCTGTTACATCACCCTCCGTTCTTCCTTATCGCTCTTCTCTGTCAAAGAAAAAATATTCCTTACACAAAATATTCGTACATCAAAAAGATTTAGTATACTTACGATATTGTCACCGCTATTAGTTTTTCTTGGGTATGCGTGCATACGCACACGCATGTGTGTATATGCGTGAAAAAATTCTAGATAAATTATATACACCTGTCTATGTATCTATTTATCAAGAAAGTAATTTCTCTTTAATTATGCGAGACCCGTAGTCTGGCACGTCGAGAAATTCGCATCTCCCGGCGTCCTAAATCTTCGCGGTAATTTTTCCACGCGGATGTAACACGCGGGTACGTAAGTTTTAGGCTGATAAACGTCTTGTAAAGTAATGATGATTTACGCCGGAGTATCGACGCCACTTCCTGTCGCTTGTCCGTCCGTAATATACGATCGATTAAGCCCGCAGAATTTTCCTTCCTCTTTTTTCCTCGATCGCGTCGCGTCGTTGTTGCCTGCACACTCGCGACCTGGCTTAGTCGTTAAAACGATCTTCCGCAAAAGTCCCGCTGACGAGGTCGTATCCCTAGATAGTTATAGGCGGCTCTGCCGAGAGACGAGCGTGGATTAAATAAGAGGTGCTTCTTCTAGATTTTATTGACCGATTAACAGATTATTATTGCTGCACAAACCGTCGCCGTCACGCGTAATGGATTGCGCAGCAATAATGTCCACGACTTGCTAATTGATGTAAAAACGTTGGGACACATTACTTCCGAATGTGACATATATTTCATTATTCCCTTATTCAGATAATAGATACGTCATATATAAAACTGGGGAAAATTTAATTCATCGTGAATAAATAATGAAGTAATATATACTTTATCTGTATGCTTTTATCCAACGTTGATTCAACATTTGAAGTGGCTTGCGTTCACATTGACGAGGATGTATGCGCACTATCGTGTATTTACAGCGGGGTTCCCGTCCTTCGCGAGATGATTCTGAATTAAACGACAGGTGTTTCGCCGAGCCCTAGATTTTATTGATAGCCGGTTAACAGGTTATTATAGCCGTTAGAAAAATTGTGTTTGCTTGCCGATCGTGTAAATGTACATGAGACGAGACTATAAAATGGCGTTTCTCTTCGGAGACGTTGCAACCGATTGATTCGAGGATGAAGCATAATTAAATATAAAGCGCTCAGAGTAGATCCTACACAATATACACGTATTAATAATATTCTTTCGTTAAACCGGTTTGATCCCATTAATGTTGACAATCGCAAAATAGCATCCTCTCTTACAAATTGCTTACGTTGCTAAATTCATCGGTACAGAATTGACGAGGTAACATCATACATGCCTGTCATGGTGGTAAAGTGCCTTGATCACAGTTTATGCAGGTGCAAGGTCGAAGGGCACTGACTTATGAAACGCTCGCGCTGTCGCATTAAATCGACGAGAATCTCTATGACGAAGCTCCATTTGAATTTATTTCGGGAACAATTTATCGAGGATATCGAAAGATTAATTCTTGCGTTACGATTGTCAGAAAGTTTTCATCAATCCAAAACCGACGCGTCATTGATGATTTTAAGATTAATGTTGATCAAAAGACAGTATTTTTATTAATATATCAAACGGGTAACATTATAGCGAGAACAATGTAGTTTTAGATCATCGCATAAATGCGGTACGTGCTTTACTCGGACCACCAGCGTTTCGCGGCATCATTGCAGATGTTTTGATACTTAACGCGCTTCGAACCGTCGACTCGACGTAACACGTGCCGGTAATAGTGCTAATTACTTATTTACTGGCAGTGCCATTCTGAAGATCCAGCGGTGCTCAAGAGGGCCGCTCACGTCTCTCGCGCGTGAAAGCTCCTGAATAATAATTATAGGCGCATTAATATGAATTACCGCCCGTACCTTACCCTTGTGCACGATGTTATCCGAGTCGGCGAATTATTTAAGTTCGAGTGAAATTACGGAACGAGAGTCAGCTTTCCCGGTCGCTCGTGTCGCAAAGCGAATCAATTTCGAATGGCCGGAACCGCGGCGAATTATTAGAAATCTCAGCGCTCTAATGAGACGTCAATATTAATGGACAAACGATCACTCACTGGTTAAGCAACTTATGTAAGCAATCTTCGCTTAATGCCGACGTAGAAGTCACGCCGAAAGTGTAGATTACGAAGTCGCGGGTAACGCGCGTGTTGAAAGATTAAGATTGTATTGCATCGAACTTAATATCATATCAGTACAATAGAAAGAGGAGAGAAAAAATAACAATTGATTAATAGATCTCACTTTAATTAATATGAGAAAAATAATCAAGATTCTCGCAAGCATACGATAATAAGTAGTACAATAAACGGTATACAATAATAGTAGTGATAAATAAATTGTAGATATTTTTATTATTTTACAATATTCAACGTAATATAATTGTAGTATTACGTACAATTGTTAGTTATACAATTAGACATAATTCGAACTTTAGTTCAATATAGTTCAATATCTATCAGCTTCTGAGATTTACGTTTTAGTGACAAAAGTCTTAGCGATGCAAAATAGTGCTGACGTTCAACGGATGCAATTTTTGTACTGGACCTCGACCGGTAGTAATCAAGATGAGGTCGAAGTCGAGCTTGCGATATTGACAGTCACTGCACCAGCGCGTGATATACCGAACAGTCGTGAGCTCTCCGCCTACACAACACGTGGCTCGCAATACATAGATACGCCTAGATTCGCACAAAGAACAGGGCCGGTTGATACTGTAGAATCGTATATATTTCATCACGCGTACTTGAGTACATCTTTTAGTACCATTAGTTGAGTATATGGTCGAGTATATTTGCCATCTCGATAGAGAGCCGATGGATGTGCGGAATCCACCTTGATAATTGTAAAGTTGAGGAGATAGAGAGCCGATGGACGTGTGGAATTCACCTTGATAATTGTAAAGCTGAGGAGAAGAGTTTTCTGAGAGGCTCCGTCCCTCATCACGACGCCGTAATAATCAGTGTCAACGCGGCGGTGTAATTTTCTCCGGCGCTTCCACGCGGCGACAACCACGATCATTAGCCTGCAGATTAGGCGATTTGCGGATGCTAGTCGCGCGGAGTACACCTGGGGTATCTCGCACCAGGGTATAGTCGCAGCCCTGCGAGTCCGAGATACGTGCCTCTCCGTCGTCGCGTCCGTGACTTACACCTGCGTCAAGATCGTCGGTCGGTGTGTGCGTGCGCGCACGGGATAGTTTGCAAGGATGACGAAGCTTCGCGGGAGCCGGCGAATCGTTAGTCGGGTATTCTTTACTCCGTAAGAATCGCGAGCTAGGAGGGAAAACGGAAGAGCCGGCAAGGCGAACCCGGCGACGACGGCATCGCGCGCGTTTGCGGTAGCTTTAGAAATTCGACGGAGACCACCAACGATCGCGCGCGCGGTGTCACCGTAAAGTCGCCTCGGTGAGACGTGTATCGATGATCCGGAGTCTGATCCCACGTGATTAATGGGAAAATAACATTTTCTTCGGCATTCTTCAGGATTAGAATTATTTAATGGAAGGTCCGTATCTCGATGTAATAATCGGATCGCCGCCATACAGTTGTTTGAGCTTCAGAGTTAACAACTCGGGGAAGGTACCGCAGGTGTGACATGTTTCATCCACTCCTCTCTCTCTCTCTCTCTCTCTCTCTCTCTCTCTCTCTCTCTCTCTCTCTCTCTCTCATTCTTTTCCGTACGATCGTTCACGGACCCGCTGGCGCGCAAGCGGCGGCGCGCGTACGTAGGTCGAGGCCGCCGCTAATTTAAATCCCTATTCCTTCCCTCGTGTTTGTCCCCCTCGTAAACACGGGCTGCGGCGGCTCTCGTGCCCCGCGGCCATGCGAACCGGCCGGGCAAAAAGCTACCTACGGCAACGGTAGCCGGTGCATGCAAATCGGCAGCCTCAGCTTCGCCTCGCTTTTTCACTTTGTTTATTTATATTTACGTATTCATGTCCGGACCTATGTAAATATTCGCGTCGCGTTTATGGCAATAGCGGCCCGGACCGCGTGACTCTCCGGCGACCCAACCGATAAGTGCCTCCTCTCTCGGTGATCCGTTTTCAAGAAGCCTCGGAAGACGACGTCGAGGATGATCGGACGTGAAAGCTGGTAGGCGAGATCGCACCGGGGGCTACGTCAGTCCGGTTGACATTGAGCGGAAGTATAATTGGCCTCATTGATTCCGATTTATTTGCTTTAGCTATCGAAAGGATCATTTTCAGCAAATAGCCGTCCTTTCTGTACAGAAGAGAAATGCAGATATTTTAATTTATTTTCATAATATTATACTACACTTTTCTTATAAGACAATATTAACAGAAAGGTTCCATTATTAAAGAAATATTACTACGAGGAAAGAAACGTGAATATGAGATATAGAATAAATGAATACTGAAGTACGATTTTGAATGTATTTAGAGAAATACAATATAGAGACATAGAAATTTGCGATGGTCTATATTGCTTCCTCATAGAGGAAGCTTTGTGATGGTGGAAAAAAAATTTTTCGAGATTTTGATGTAATAGGTTTAGAATGTTCCAAAATGTCGAGAAATCACATTAGTAGAAAATGTCCGGAAGTATGTGTGTGTGTGTGTGTGTGTGTGTGTGTGTGTGTGTGGATTTTTGTACATGCATCTACTTCTACAATTTTTTAGATACCGGGTTGAAATTTTGCACACAAATAGAGTATCATAGAAAGTATGTTCTCCTCTAATTTTCCTAAAATCCATCAAATGGTATGGATTTTAGGGGGATTTTCATTGTTTAGAAAAATGTGTTT
>NJRL01000239.1:243225-261511 GCA_003063815.1 Aphaenogaster rudis
CATGATTTTCAGGGTAAATTTTAAGAGAAAATTCTCTCTGTGTATTGATATTTTTTTAGTATCTTTGGTATAGATCAGTTCCACGGAGAATGTCATTATAAAGTAACGTTTAATGATCACTTGATTATCAAATTGAGAATACTAAAGAATAATGCAGTTATTTTCAAATCTATTTAACATATACATATAAAAAGATATAATTTTTTATTTACGAATAGAAAGGCTTCTTATACGAATTAATCGTATAAGAATTCTTCTACGTAATTGTAAAGTCCGTTTTGAAAAGATAGTCTGCGGGTTTGGCTCCGCTAGATTCTGATAGTATATCATTGACTTCGCCATATGACTAGAGTTGCTTGATGATATATGTATATAGCATGGTTGTTCTTAATGTTAAATAAACGGTATGTATATTTCAATATATCGCATCCTGCGAACAAAGCATGGTATCAGCGACAGCTGCATGTTGGTTGTCATGTGCGTAACGCTATATTAATTTGCGTTCGTCCGGTCACTTCGGCAACGAAAGAAAGAAGTACGATCGAGGAACAATTGGACAAAGGACAGACGCGACGCGAGTAATTAGAGCGAAATTACGGAGCGGTGTCTACGGGAAGTAAGGTATTCTCACGGTATCAAAAAGGTATTTTGCAATAGATGCACAAATGCCATATTACGCGACTTGCACGATCCCTCGAGAGAGAGAAAGCGACCGCTATGTCGAAGACGGTGTGTGATGACAAAACCGAAAATAATGAAGACGCCGTCGGAGGAAAGCGCACGTGAATCGTTCGTATCCGGAAGGGGTTCCAAAGGAAAGGAGAGGGGGAGACTTCTATGGGGAAACGGAAAGGTGGGCAACAAGTGCGTGTGCCGGTCACGCGCCCGCGTGCAGAACCGGAAAATCGACGTTTATGCACGAGATGACCGGAAGAATGCGGTATGACATTTGTGCATCATGGTATAACACGATTTATTCTGCTTAAGATAGTACCTCCGCAAAACAATTTTTTTTTTGAATTTGTTAAAACTTGGCGTACATTATTAGATACGTTATTTAAATATCTGTGCAATTAAAATAAAATTTACCGTCCCTAAACCGAGATATTTACACTTGAAATTGGCATGATTTGCGTGTAAACGTGACACGTTTTTAATTCTCCCGTCAAAACTACATTTAAGAATTGAATAAAAAACGAAAGAATGTTAGAAAGGGATTACACGAATATTCTAAAAAAATAGGAGGATGATTTACCGTCTAATTTTGAAGATATAGCCTTGAGAAGCATGACATTTTTGGCATTTTTGACATTTTTTTCACCATCTGACAACGATCCACGATCGTCGTTCGCGCGCGTACACAATAGCATGCGTCGTCTGTATGTACATATGCAATCTGTTCCGTGTGTTGGCGCACAGCGCGGACAGTTCTAACAAGAAAAATGGGACGAAATTTTTGGTTGAGGTTGTCGCGAAGGTACTACCTTAATCATACCCAATCGGCACAGCTGATACGATTTGAAATAGTCGACGAAACAAAGTGAAATCATCTGTCTTTACTTTTCTTTTAATTTTAAATGTAAATCCGCGTCACAGGATGACGACCGTATTGCATCAAATTGGCGAACGATTGCGAATATTTTTTAAATTTGTTATTTTATTATACAAGCAGCGTTTAACAGTATTTACTTGTGTTACTTGTTTGTAATTATTAGCGACACAGAATGAACTCCTATGAGATTTATATTACTGCAGCAAAAATCGTCTTAGAATATTTATAAAAAGTATTTTTTTAATTTCTGTCTTTTTTTGCAATTAATTTTCATAACTCAAGGTGGCTACTTTTTATGAAACCCTTTTTCTAGTATACTATACTTCTTTGTAAAAAAAAGTGTTATTATTAATAATATACCGAATTATTTATTTATTTCTCTTTTTTACGACCACTGTTTTTTATTTACAATAATGTACAAAATCATACTGTTATTTGGTATAATTAATATTACAATTATTTGCTTCATATAATGATATCGGCTTATGAACTAATGATGAATGTCTATTTGTTTAATATACATAATGCTTCTTATTTATAAAAATCTTTGGCCGATTATACGATAAGTTTCCGAACGCAATTTATTCATTATTGTTCCTTACAAAGTTCTTTCTGCTTCAGATCTTTGGCGTTTTCATTTAAAAATGATCAAAGTTGATAATTGTAATCTTGACTAGATACAACAGTAATTACAAATTCACAATAAGAGGATTTAATTTTATGTGATTCATCAAAAAGAACAGCATTAATCTTAAATCCAAATCCATTTCCGCTAGCTAAAGAAAAAGAAAGCAGTTTCTCTCTCTCATGACTAATATAATAATATAACAATACAGTAATTATAGTGTAATTTTCTTCGATGAAAATAGTCATAAAATTAAATCTCAGCTTCGCTGAAAGTACAGAGTTGATGATATGTAATATTAGCTGTCTTACAAATAAACATAATATATATTTAAAAAATTGTCACACATTATGCAAACACATAAGCATACATACAATAGGCTTCTTTTGCTATTATCGCGCTTAGTCTTTGGATGTTTAGCTGTGTTTCTTTTTTTCTTATACTAAAATACATAAAAAATACAGAGACAGTCATGTTCGCTATTGCATTTGCGATGCATACTTAAATAAAAAAGACCTAGTTAACGCTATTTTCGATGTCTTAATTTAAAGCAAAAATATATTAGAAATATTTTAAATTAGACTATAAAAATATACATTTGAACAAATTGTTAGGATATTATATATGTATTAAAATTATAATTATATAACTTATTGCCATTTAAAACCATTCTTCATATAATAATAATAATAATAGAAATAGTCATTAGCAAAAATGCTTAATTCTTATAAGGACCTGTGATTAGGCTTTATTGGATATATAATTATTTGGATCAAATTATGATAGTGTTGAGAAGGCCTTCTGTACCGTCTGTGCAATTCAGTCTTATTACATTTTTACAACATTCACTATAATTATCTTGTTACGTTTAAAATATACATTGAAATATTATCTCTGTGCGTTTTGTTATTAATTTTACATATCAAGATCATACGATAGATTAACTTTAGCTAACAATCATTCGTTCCTTTAATTAATTTTACTCATAATGCGTAAGTATCTTCCAACACGATATTCTTTAATGACTGACTTCTTAATATTCTAAATTCAAGAGTTCAGTACAACAGTGGCCTAATTCATTTATTAGAACTTGACGAAATTAATCTTGGAGTTCAAATTGTATTTGGATTAATTTTTTTAAAAAGGATGATTTGTGATTAGAGGCCATTGTTGCATCGCATGATTTAAATCGGATTAGATGATCAGACATGCGTCTTCAGAGAAACGGTGCCAAAACATTGAAAGGATGAATCGTATATACGATACTTGCGTTTTCGGCATCCGTATCTATCTTTTGCTATCGTGTCTCTGTAGAAGATCGCACAAGGCGGCTATGTAGCTCTGTGCCATCTGCAGGGTTTCGAACTTGCTGAGTTTGTGGTCGGTTCCGAGGCTCGGCACGACCTCGCGTAGCTTGTCGAAGGCGTCGTTTAGGCCGTTCATGCGACGTCGTTCGCGTGCATTCGCAGCGAGACGTCGACGCTTCAGCACCGTCGGCGATGGCGGCACGTCGCGGGATCTCCGTCTGCCCTTCCGCGGACTCACCGGCGGCGTCGTCGGCATTCTCTGGAAAAAATAAGAATCGCAGCTCGATCGGAGACGAATCGCATACCTACACTTTCAGTTACTCTATTCAGTTATTATTCATTATAAACAATTAACAATTAAATATATGTCGTTTAGATTGTCGGGATTTACTTACTGGCTCTAGTCACACAGGGCAACAATTGAGCCGTTCCGTTAAATTGCAATTTGAATTAATTTTTAACGAGGAACTCGATTGTAGTTACCTGCGTCGAGATGAGGGGCTCCCAACAATTGGCGCGAGGTTCGACGAGCGTGAGGATCGGCTTGCTGTTCTCCAGGGGTTGGTATCTCTGTTCCTGAGGAGGCGTCTCGTAGCAATACGACGGCGGCTGATAGTCCATTGAGCTTTCCTCGTACAATGTCGACCGCGGCGACGTGGTCTGATCCATCGAGTGTAGCGGTTCGTATCTGTAAATCCGCGAGGATGATGAATGTCTGAAGTAATCTTCTCGATAAGATTCCCGGTCAAATCTTTAGCGCGTACGTTTACCTTTGCGGAGTGACGGGCGTCAGGACGCCGTAAGGTCCACGATCGTATCCTTCCGGAGTCTTCGTGTATTCTAACACCACGTCCTTGGCGTAATCCAGCGTCTCGACGTCCCTCCGTGGTGTGAGCTCATTCTCGTGCGTGCAATTGTCTCGGTATGCGATTCTCGTGGACTCGTAGTTCGGAGAGTTGTACGGTGATGGGTATAGGGGGTCGTAACTCCTCGCTGAATTCGGATACGCGGGTGTTAACATGTCGGATTGTGTGTTTTGATAGTTGCAGTGATGGTTCGATAGCAGGGCCATGATCGGATTCGACAAGTTACTTGATCGACTTGACACAACGAGAATATATCTCTATACGTAGCATACACTGCCTCATCAGAGTTGTGTAGTAAAGATGAAGCGTAGCGAGAGAGTAATCCTCTTCTACATGTGCCAGATTTTTGTATAAGCGAATTTTTCACTACATTGTTATGATCTTCATCAAATATTCTCGACGTCACGTTGAAGAAAATGGTTGAAGCACAGAGTTCATCAACATTGATTCACATTCCATTGAGTTTGTCAACGCAGCCAAGTGATGGCTTTTAGTCGACTTAGACGTATTCTTACAGTGCTAACTCTTGGTACACCCCGCGGTAAACGATACCATTGCATTTAACGAAATATATCCGATATTACATTGAGAGATAGACGCCTTGTGCGTGAAGAATACCGCGTGTACTATCCGGCACATCACCTACGCGAAATCGACCCGATCGAATTCTCGCGCGAACTCTGTCCTAGCTGATAGTATCTCAGTTCACTGCGTTTCTTGTATCGAACGTCTTCTACACGTGGGCCGTGAGAAAGGAACATCGAGGACGAACTGTCAGGCGTTTGGTCAGGTCGGCGGGAGGACGCCAAAAGAGGGACACCACAGTCCCGATCCTCGCGGTGTAAAGGCTCGAGTTTGAGTGCGCCTGGCGCGTGCCAGAGCGCCCGTCAGCAGATCAACATATGGTTCCCACCTTGTTTTCTACCTATCCCTATGGGCGATACGTACACCTGGCAGCGGCTCATTCGGGCTCCTTCTGTATCTACCCCTCTTCTCTTCAGGTTCTTCGACATCCGCTCCGCAGGCACGCCCGCGCCGCGAGTCCGTCCTACCTCCGCGACCCGCCAAGAAGAGACCGGCGGCCTGAAAGAAAAAGATGCTCGCGGGTGTTCTTTGCGAGGAAAGACTTTCACTCTTCTATTATTATCAGCGAATGCGTGGCGAAGTGATAAACAAGAAAATATAAAACTGGAAATCTTATTTCTATATACACTACCGGTCAAAAGTATTTTACCACCAACAAAATTTTACCACCAACGAGCTATTGCTCGTATCGAATATCCTTCCTGACGTAATGCCACTATCACAGCACGTTCTTCATTAGTAATTTCACGTTTCTTTGTCATATTTTTAACTATAATACGCACTAAACAGAATTAGCTTGACATGTGGTATCGAAAACCGTGGGTTACTAACGAATATCGAGTATCAAATAATGATGCAGAAGTCTAAAATAGTTGGTATGTAATATTGCTGTTTACATACATACTTCGTGTGCAAAACGTTAAATATTTCACGTTTCTATGATCAGTTTCTACATATTCAATATTTAAGAGCTTTTACCAGTAAAATCGAACATTACTACAATGTCTCTGTTATACAAATAAAGGGAACTAATGTTTATGTAGCTTTTAACATAAGATTACGTAGTATATAGGTGGTAAAATACTTTTGACCGGTAGTGTATATCTTTATGAGAAATTGATTTCGATTGGTTTGATAGAAGCTGAATTTTGTTCATGCTGATTTATTGAGTGCCACTACGAACTCGTTGAAAACTTACGCGGATAATGAACCCATTACAATATCGCGATGGTATTTCCAAGTTTTGCGACGCTGATCGGACGACGAACTAACCGCGGTGGCGGTGGCGGTGACATGCGGAAATTAACTTTCAATTTCCGATTTCCCGTCTTTCTTCCTGCTTGGTGCTCGTCACGATCGTCACGACGACCGACGGCGGAACGACAGATGCTTTCACAATAGAAGCCACTCCATGTGTAATAACTGTATGCGCCATATTATATCGTCGTATTTTTGTGTAGCTTCAAAAGAACAACGAAGATATAATACGACGGGGATGCGGTTTTCCGTCATCTATAATCTAAAAATGAAATAAAAGCACGAAATTAGCAGTTCGAAATTCAATTGTGAGATAAATCGAAATTTTTTTTAAAATTAAGATCCTTTCAAAAATAGGGATTAGTTAATGTGTCGCTTTGCTACTCTTTGTATCAATCTTTGCATTATCATATCGAATAAAATCAAAGTCACCGATATTTTATTAGATCTTTATTACCGATAGGATTGGAAAGGTGACGCTAAGAAAGGAGATAATGCGTCGATAAGATCATGGTCTTTAAATTCTGAAAGTCACCAAGATAACATGTATGACTGACGATGAGATGTAGAAGGAAACATAGGTGTACAGGATGTTGCATTTTACAGGAAATACAAGTCGTCGCATTGTTTACAACTTCGTACGATTTTTTTATAAGCTATATTCCATTTGTCGTGAAATTCGGGCTTAATAAGGATCGCGTCTATAAGTCATATCAATCTTACAATTAGTCCCTTTACTATTTTTGATAGCGCATCGTTAAAATGATTCGAGCAATATTCCACGTAACATTGATTGGTATCGATTCGTGATCGATTTGTGGACTCTGCAGAGGAATCGTACGCGCCGGCGAAGGATGATGCGAATGTCGACAAAAGAAGAGGGGGGAAAGGTAGTAGAATACAACGGTCGCGTGCTACTACCACTGCGGACCCCTTCGCCTTAAGACAATTAGCGATATCCATCTCCTACCGGGGATCTACCCCTCGTACGGAACGGAACGGAACGGGCCCAGACTCGGCGCGCGTGGCATTCGTCTACGAGCGCATAACGAGAGGTGCCGCAAGGTGTCGGCTAGCCGAGGGCGGGAGATCTCAGGATAAAGACGCGCGCGGCGCCGGAAGGAAGCCCTCGAGAGATTGCGCCCGAAACGAAATTCCCGTACTCGGTGCCCTACCGTAACGTCGAAACGCGTTAATGTTATCAACAGTGCCGGAACTTTAAAAGACACGGGCCAAACTGCGACGCGATGGCCTTACAATTATTTTCAAGATAATAAAACACTTTCTCTTATGTATTCGTGCAAAATGAACGAGTGATATAATAACGTCAAATATTTATAATAATTATTAAAATGTGAATTATTAAGACTCTGTATGATAGAAACGTGAAAAATGGTGAACGAAACGTTAATCCAAAATTTGTGATGAAATATTGAAATTTGAAAAAATGGGATATTTTTTTGCCGAAAGTGGTGTGCAGCTGTCTTTCGATTTTCTCGTTGCAAATGAAATGAAAGCGGAGTGGCGTTGGGTGAAGGTTAATTCTATCTCTCTCGTGAAGCGATGCCGTTGATAAGGGACTTTTAATAACCTTGTACTAAGAATCGCGATACAGTTGTGGGGGGAAAGGTGTAAGGTGTTGGTGACCGAAGGCGGGAGATCTTGTGATAAAGGAGTCGAGGAGAAGGAAACTCGAGAGTGCACTCGGGAGGAACGACACCTTGCGCAACCGGGTGAGCAAAGTAGTTTAATCGATACCGCCGAGTGGACATTTAAACACGTTCGATGTAAACAACTGCGTTTCGTTAATGTTTAATTTCGCTATTAAGCTATTTAACTATAGAGATACATCGGTAAATATTCTACAGCGACATATCTTTTTTTTGACCTCGGATAAATTTGACCGTGGTCATGATTGAAAGTACCCTCGTCATATAGTGATTAACTTTTCGTCAGCTCATATTCGATTCCACATCCAATTAGAAACTCTATTCGAGGGGTGGAGCGTGTGACGAGCGTGTGATAGATCGTCTATTGCCGTTTGCAGTTTCGACACTTTGCCGCTCTCGGAAACGAATCCGAAACGTATCCGAGAGCCATATGGCATCGCAAACGCGTAGCGAAATTCTTGACGCATCTTCTAATTTTTCGTTATAACGTTCGAAATTTCGGGGAAATTAATGAAATAATTTTATACAGTTAAAATATGTGCACACATCTGTGACATATTGAAGAATATATGTAAAATTTATATAACATGCTGACGTAACAATCGTTAGGTACATAATTTTGTTCAATTTGACGACTGTAAAAATGTCTCTAATATCTTTGGAAATGTGTGCGCGATAAACAATTATATATATTGATTTGAAATATCCCATATTCGTAATGTAGCATTTGAAACAGCACTCTCTATTAGGCGTTCACTTTCCAAAAATCTTTGCAACGGGGATTGCAAAATCTTGTGATCGAAAATGTGTATCGTAAATATGCGATATTAAAAATATTAGTAATGCCGTATCTTCTCATTTCTGTCCCCATATTCTCAGGCACTCTATTATCAATTCGTGACAAAATAAACACACAGAAAGTCTATGTACGTTGTACAGAGACGGAGAAGTTAGAGAAGCATTTTGAAAATTCATACCTTCAATCGAAATGACGGATAATACAAAGAAAATTGCGTCCTGCAATTACGATGTCGCTTTGCGACATTAAACTGCAGAATTAAGTGTATACCTTTCAGCAATCATTCGACATATCGACTATAAGTGCCTAATAGGAACAATTGCTTTAAGAGCCGTGTTACACAAAGAATCGTTAATATTGTGCGATATTGCGTACGACTGGACAATGTGGTAAGGATCGGAAAGACCCGTGAGGCCCTTAGTACTTTACTAACATAAGTAAAATGGATTTCTTCGACGGACACAACTACAGAGTCAACAAAATTCTGCTGTCGGCAGTTGGCCAATGGCCTTACCAATCGTCCAGGACTAGTCACGCGATACTCATCGTCATAGTAACTGTATTTTGCTCGCAATTTCTCACTAAGGTACAGCGACTACTATTCTATTGCGATAATGTTGATTTCGAAGAAATAAGTTCATAAACTCACGCTTATCTTTGGGGCGTAGAATAAACGTTATGTTAGAATGACGAATCGTATCAAGGATTTAATTTATTTTGCACTAACTATGATGATAATTAATTAATTCAAGCTGTGTGGTATGTTCTTCTACATTCACGATATGGATATCGTGATCGAGTGTCTTGTCCCGATAATGGTTGATGTATCAGGTATGACGAAAATAATGAATTCCATACTGTGCGTGAATGAGGTACGTGTCATCATTTTCTCTATGATGTATCTCGGAGTAATTAACTTTGTTCGTCCTGGCATAAAAATGTTTCTCCGCTCGTGAGTTGTTTCAATGTAGTGTGAATTTACGAAGCATACCGCCAAACATTTAACTCCAACAAAACGTTAATACTCAAACAATTCGAACGTTTACTTAAAGATAATTTACGCAAGTGAACTTATAGATAAGAGTATTGCTCGATCGAATACGAGATGATTTTTATTCGTCGAGAAATTCCAATGATATAAAGATTCTTCAAAAGTATGCGGACAGTGGCACAAAATCCTCGACCGTTTACATTTGTGAGTGTGCCCCGAGAAAGAAATTTTAATATACGTTTAAATTAACTTAGCTACCTATATATCTTTAAATATCATCTTTCTTTAGATGTGATGTATACGCTAACGATAGTATTTATGTTGATGCCCTTTCAACCGTTAATCCTTCAAGTCGCCAACGCCACGACTCGGCCTATGTTGCATAGAGTCGAATATTACGTCGACATGGACAAGTATTATTTTCCAATTTTGATTCACGGATACGTTACCGCTGTAATTTGCGTTACGTCCATCGTCGCGACTGATGCGATATTTGTCATATTCGTACAACACGCTTGCGGACTGTTTATCGTAACTGGGTGAGTGACGGCGTCTCACGGGAAGAAATCTGAGGGGCCCTCTTCCTTCTCAATTTTATATCGTATATTTTATATCTTTCTCGAAGCTCGCGAATAGAACAAGCGATACAAGATGTATACCTGGCCGGAGACGCCAATCCCCCAATTACAAAAGACACGGCGTATCGAAATATGATACAGTGTGTTCACGACCACAGAGCGGCTATAAGGTTTGTGTCGTTTACACGTTGATCGTTGTAATCCGACCGCGGAGATATCTGAACACTCTGCTTGTCTTGGAATAAAAATAAATTCGGACAGTCTTATGCAAGTAGGATTCAATTGTTGAATTTTGCGGTATCACGACGTGTTATACATTTTCATTGAAATTTATTTGAATCAAGGTTTGCCAATCTCATGGAAATTGTGTACTCCAAGCACTTTCTGTTCCATGCCGGGCTAAATATGATTGCTATGAGCGTTACGGGCGTTGGGGTATGTGCGTTTTGTACGTATTATATTATGTTAATTGCGATAGTAACGAGGCCCAAGTAGAACAGAAAGTCATGATGACGTCAAAATGATGCTAAAATGACGCCTTTGACATCATTATGAGGTTATTTAGACGTCATCATGGTTTCAAAATGATGTCAAAGGCGTCATTTTAGCATCATTTTGACGTCATCATGACTTTCTGTTCTACTTGGGGGGTTGTCAATTGATTTGGTAATGCACTGTCAGCTAAATGATCACAGATAAGTCGTTTCGTGAATCTAGAATTGATTTACATCTTACATTGATCTATACACAAAGGAAAGGCAGATAGGCACTTTATATTGCACTTCCCAGGAAGAACAGAAAATCATGATGACGTCAAAATGACGTCAAAATGATCTCAAAATGATGTAAAAGGCGTCATTTTAGCATCATTTTGACGTCATTTTGACGTTATCATGACTTTCTGTTCTACTTGGGTTATGACCATATAATTATTATTGTTGAATTTGTTACATATTTGATTAGATGTTTAATTCTAGAAATGTCATACATCTGTGACAAAATTTCAAGTAGCAATGTCCTTGAGATTTTCTCCTTGTTTAAATGTTTGTATTCTACAATTTAAAAAGCAAATTTGAATTTGGATTTAATAATGGTATTTTACCATATACATGGAATTCTTCTAAAAAAAGATTTGTTGAAAGATATACATTTTTACCGGAATCATGTACAGAAATATCCGGGGGTTCGAGAAATTCACTGTATAATTGAAATGTACAAAAAAATGTGTGTAGTCTTTAAAATATTATCTTGATTAATTATTTTTAATTAATTATCCGGCCATAATTAATGTAATGTCGTTTAGGCTGTGACAAAATCGGACGATATGTCTGAGCTTCTTAGACTAGTAGCGGTGTCGTGTGCGTTACTATTTCATCTATGCTTCGAATGTATTAATGCTCAGAGATTGATGGATTATAGCGGGTATCTTCATACTAATTTGTACGTATGTTACGTATCTTGCTTACACGAGATACGGATTAAAAGCGAGATAATTAAAATTATTAATAGGAGGATGTGAACATAACAATTAATTTAATAGATTCGATGAACAATATGAATATAAATTTAAAAGTACAGTTTAGCGAAACGTGAGCGAGCTTTTCTATAATTGCAGAATAAATTTAAACTGGTACGATGCGTCGCCCAGAACGAAAAAGCTTGTTCTTTTCATGATGATGAAAACGCAGCCGCCTTGCGTACTAACGGCCGGTGGTATGTTCGTTTTGTGCATGGAAACATTTGCCACGGTAAGATAATTTGCTTGTAGGGGAACGAAAGAGTACATCGATATAATAATACATGGGTCTACATGGAAAAAATGTATCAAGTCGTATATGCTCCTTAATTGAAACATGTCTATACGATTGAAACACATTTCTTGATTAGTTGTCAATCGCAATCGTATTAATTTTACTTTTAAATACTGCGCTTACAATGTTGATTGTTCTTCTTCAAGATTGTGAAGACTGCTGTGTCATATTTCACTTTCTTACGCTCGGCGCATTGACGAGTTCAGCTTTCCGAGTCTTGATGTGACATCAAGAAGCAATCATCCACTAGCTAGATCTAGCACCGACTAGCATCGGTTAGCTAGAAATTTTGATCTGAAATTGAAAGCAATCAAACAATTACTAAAGTTGTACTTTTACAACATCGAAGTTACTAAATGGATACGAACTATATAACTGATATCGATATCATGTTTATATAATTTTCTATAAAATGCCATTACTTTTAATAAGTATTTTTATATTAATTGATGCATCGAAATGATTAGCCCTGTATCAGATTATATATCATCTGTTCGAAAGCAAAGTACAATTTGATTTTGTAGATGGTGTATCTCCATCTCTCTCTCTGAAACCGTCTCTAACTTCCGCGTGGTCGGGTTAGAAATGACTCTTTTAACATTACATGGGCAACATTATCGCGATATCCAGCAAGTACTATAGAAGTATCGTGTAAAGCGTATTCCCTCGGAAAATATGAAAAGAAAGCGGAGTAGGTCCTAGAACGATATTATGACGGAAGTGAATTGACGTGAAATTCGCGCCGACCTCTTTTTCTTGTACGGGAAACGATCAGGAGGTTCAAGCGAAGCGTTGCGTATGCACTTTTAACTTTCCGCGATGCTCCCGACACTTAACTCAACCCCCTTCGTATTGCGCGGTCACGAAAAAGACGTCGAGAATTTATCTCTTTCTTTAAACCGCCCCGTGTACGCGTATCTCAATATCGTGCACCTTGTGCATGCTACGACGTATCGATTTGATTCCTTCCGCGGTGCAATTTTTCTCTATTACGCGCCGTCCAAACGGAATGCTTGACGAGGCCAGTGAATTCCTCCCCACGCGTTGCGTTTTCCGTCTGGTAAGGTTTGGCAAGCGCAGTGCTATACCCGCCGCGGGACCGTCAAGATGGACAGTGTTCAAGGTCAATATATGCGTATCAATCAGATCCTAATGTGTCTCATCGGACAGTCGCCGTATCAGGAGAGTTGGGAAAAATTTCTGATCCAATTCGTCTTCGTGCCCACGGTTTTCTCTCAGGCGATTCTTCAGGTAAACTCTCCTTTGGATTTCCCTTAAATAATGCAAAAAAGTTTTCATAAAGCTATTAAATAATTAATCGCGAAAGATATGTAATAATTAAGAATGCGCGTGTATAATAAAAAAGATAACAGAGATCAATGATGATCGAGAAAGTAAATAATGATTTCTACTAAACTAGAAATTATATTTCTATGATAATTGAGACGGAAGTAAGTAATTTCTATTAAATTAGAAATTATATTTCCTTCTTTTTGACGAATAATAAATCATACTTATTATGATAAATAATATGCTATTAAAATAAAAATATTGACTATTCTCAATTTTAAATTGGAATTATCGTCAGCCTATCGGAACGACAGCATAATATAAGAATTACACGTTTCTCAAAAAGATATGTATATTATATTTTTACAAATTTATATCCTTGCTTCTCGGAATATCGATTCACTTTTATGATACCTTAAATTAGACGTAGCCGTGCATACTTTGAAAAACTTTGCAGGGCGGCGGCATGATCACTGCTTGGTTTGCGGGTGACATCGATGCGTTTATGGAGAGTTCGTCGCCTTTTGTAATTAGTTTAATGTGCGTCTGTAAACATATTAATTATACGTACAATCATGACCAGGTATGTTTCATTTTTCGAGGATGCGAAAATAATCGTTTTGCCGATAGTAATCGTAGTTATTCATAATACAAAACGCAGATGAAAAGGCTTGCCTTTACAATGGCGGACGACTGGAATATCTATTCAAAACTTAACCACGAATACGATACCCTTTGTAGGAATTATGCGATGGGTAGCAAAGTCACGATTGCTTACGCAGGTAACAGTCAGATCGAAAATTTAATTTCCTTTATAAAATTCCGCGATTGAATTTAAGTTGATTTTGCGAAAATCTAGTGTATTTACAAAATGATATATAAATTATAAAAAATTTAAACATACATCATTTAAATAAAATATAAGTAATATCTGAACATAAAATATAGAAACTTTTTACGAAGCTAAAGTATTTCGTGTGTATTCTAAGTTGAACGGTTAATACAAGTCGTAGAGGCAAGACACTTCATTGATATACTATTTACAGTTTCTCTATATGGCTCAATGACTCCCTTTCTGGTTGTACCGGTGGTAATAAACACAGCCAGCTACATGGGGCTGTACAACATTTCCGATAAGCCCCTGATGTTCCGTACGGAATACTTCATAGACTCCGAGAAGTACTACTACCCGTTGTTGGTGCATTCGTACATCGGCACCCTCGGATTCGTCACGATCGTCGTGGCGATCGACTCGATGTTGGTGTTTCACGTTCAACATGAATGTGGGATGTGCGAGATCCTAGGGTAACTCCGCAATAATGACACTTTGTAAGACTGAACAGCATTTTTCATCCGAAACATACGTCTCGTATATTCAGTACTTTCGCGTCTACATGTTGCTTGCGAGAAATTCGACCGGTGTCTATCTCATCTCATACTCAACATCCCATACTGTCACATGTTTCTTTATATTTTATTAAATCTGCGGTATATAGAAATTTATATATATACATATATACATTTTTGTCGTGTAAATCTATTATTGTTGAGCGAGAGAGAAAGAGCGACTGCGGAATAAATATTTGTCATTGGTCATCGAGTGTATTATTAATGCGTATGTTATCCCCAAATTCGTTTCATCCATTCATCACGTCGTGAAGATAGAACGATATATGGTCACACAAGGTAGAGACGGCGATATTAAATTTTAATATTAATGTTCATCTACTTCAAACGAATTTCAACATCTTCGGATTCGACTTATGTTTAAGATACGTTTATCAATGAGCATTTTTTAGATATCGGCTAGCGCGGATTGTTGAAGCAGATACTTTACACATAAATTTGTATCCAAGTAAGGAAGAGGCTGTATCGTACAGATATATTAAGGATTGTGTGATTCTACATAATCACATAATAGAGTTAGTATCTTTGAATAATTACATTATATCTTTCGTTGATGGTAATTTGATGTGCACTATCATATTTTTCAATCTGATATTTTTACTTCCTTTATATGTATACTAAAGGTATAAATTCCACTCAATTTACATCTATTTTATTTTATAATTTAAATCTTTTTTTATATCAACCAGTGTCATATATTTTTTGGAATTTATACTTTGGCACTTGTATCTTTTTATAATAAACTTTATTAACTTTTCTCGGACATGAAGATATGCTAAACGTATCGAGCATGCGAATACGACATCCTACTTTTTTCAACTAGGTTTCAATATGATGGGCATGACATTCACAATATTCCAGGTTGGTGCAATAACAAGTAAAAACACGCAATCATAGTTATCGTTACTGATAAACTTTACGTCCATTAAAAGCTTTCTCTTTTTTAAGATGTCTGGCTATCATATTTAAGATTAGAAAATATCTCTTTAGACACACTTTTGTAATTATATACGTGCGAGTATGACAAAATACTTATATTTATGAGTTAGGCGGTGGTAAAGTTGAGCGATCCAAACGAAGCCTTACGATATGCGTCGTTCACGGTGTGCTTGCTTTCCGTTCTCTTCCTCGAAAGCTGGCCGGGTCAGCAACTATCGGATTATACCGACAAAATTTTTGCGTACACGTAAGTACCTCGCAATGGAAGCAATTTGGCTACGGCTCAGGGTAGGTAATTTCTGAAAACGATTAATGTTTAACAAAACACGCCATTCAAATATCAACACATTCTATGGAATTGCTTTACAGATACGCATTTGTCAAAAATAAGTGTAAATAGATGGTTTTTGACAAAAAGCAGAACAATCTGACATGTGAGTTTTTCAGAACTAATGGAAAATGGTATCAATCTTCGCTGAGAGTGAGGAGAGTGATTAGCATTATGCTGTTGAGGAGTTACGTGCCAATCAAGATAACAGCGGGCAAACTATACACCTTGAACTTGGCAAACTTCGCTTCAGTAAGATATCTCTTCGAATGAGATCTATCATCGTATTGCCATAAAGATTGACGCATCATATTTTTAAGGTCGTACGCACGTCGTTTTCTTACTTCACTGTCCTCTGTTCTATGCAATGAGCGAGACTCGCCGCAGCTCAAAAGCTATTATCGATGACAACAGTTACAAGCAATTGATTTGCCTTTATCTCCCTTTTCATGACGAGTGAGTTACAAGTGACGATGATAGATGACTACGACAACTCGGTAAAGTCGATATACTTAAATATTCTTGGCGCGATTAGTATCCACGAAGAAAAAAGAAGTGAAAATACTTCGATACTCTGAATATGTTGCAATTCTTCCCTAATTTTATTTAGCATAGAAAACTTGCATGGAAGATACAAAGCTTTATATAACGAGATACGTATCTTCTAATCAATGAATGTTACTAAATCACGTTGGCCGTTAACATATCTCTGAAATTGTTCCTATTACGTTCAAGTTCTTATTGCATGGACCGTAGAATCATTAAGTACGAGAAGCCTGTACGCATCGCCTTAAATAAAATTTCACGTTATTGACAGCGGAATTGCACTTGTCTTGCAGAATCATACTCACCGCATTAAAATTCGCATAGGACAAAATAAGAACTTTTCCCGCGGTTATTGTCAGTGGTTTTTTACTTCTCATCATGATCATTACCAGAAGCTTTTGCGACATTATAGGCATCTTGTACCATTCTGTATTGTACCTGCAAATACGATAATTATAACCTTTATACATCTATTTTGAAGTCAATTCCATTCTCTTAGTTTTTTCAGTTAAAAATTTTTATTCGAAGAATAAATTGATAAATGATTTTTGAGAGGGCTATCGTGGAAAAACGTGAAATTAATTCATTTAATTGTAAATCGTGATATTTATAAAAATTATTACGAGAAATTTGCATTAAATGTTCTTTGAATATTTTGTCAAACGTACACGGAATCATACAGCTTTTCGTTGCAGTCTATAATTTTTTGACCTTGCCAGTTCTCAAAGAACGTGATAATCACAAGCCCGCTCATGTAAGTGGTGTACGGTATCATGTGATTGATGTTTTCCGTATTTGTTATCACCTAAAAAATTTACTACATGTTACATATGACTGTACTGTACTGTATACTAAACTCGCTACATATAATTATAATATACTATTTGTAAATAATTTACCTGAAATCCGACAATAGATAACAGTGACACGTTAACCGTCATATGTAATAAAAATGGTAGCCTATACATCGACTCTATGGCTGAAGCAAATCTGGCGTAATATACACAAAGATATCAATTTTATTACTATTGACAATTTATGGAAATGATGAAAATGGATGTGAAAATGTATACTAACCGTATTGCCTCTGCATGTCTTCGAACACTGTACGCGACATTTAGATAACATTTCTTCTGCGCGGACATCGTCATTCTGTTGCCGTCATTATTTTCAAACTCAAACACGTTTTCAAAATGGTATCTGAAGTTTAATATCATATAGTATTGAAAAAGAATATTTTATGCTATATACATATTAATACATAGATATTTGCATAATTATGTATACTATATTCTAATTAACAGGATTGGGAAGTAATACGTTACTTATAACACCATCATCGTTACTTTTATCTTTTTATAACGATTTGAAAATGACATTGGCCCGTATTATGAGCTCGCATCTATCTTTAGATGTACCTCTAAAGTTAGAGGTGCCTCTAAAGTTAGAGAGGGCTAACATCTATCTTTAGATGTACATCTAAACGATAAATGTGGCGGTATTATGAGTACACATCTATCTTTAGATGCGGCTCTAAATGTGCCATGATAAATGTGGCGGTATTATGAGCGCACATTTAGCGACACATCTAGAGGAAATAACCTAAAAAATCTATTTTAAACCACATTTATAGTACATTTATACTACTTTCGATAAATGTGCTCTTGGATACATTTATATGTACATCTACATCTATACCTAGTTGCGACACTCACCTTTGATATAACTATTCTCA
>NJRL01000239.1:291618-303357 GCA_003063815.1 Aphaenogaster rudis
CACACACACACACACACACACAATAATAATAATAATAATAATTACACTTACCGTATTAAAAGTTACATATGACAATATAATGATTTTACCAATTTTTAACGTCGATGGTTTTTTACTTCTTATCATTATTATTATGAGAAGCTTTCTCGCTGCTATTGGCATATTATACCACTCTGAATTGTACCTACCAAATTTGCAAGAAATTATGTTACGTATTCATTTATTATGTTGCGTTTTGATGGATCAATATGACTCGTGATTTTGCAAATATTGTACAAAACATACGCAGATTCAAACACTGTCTCGCTGGAGTCTATGATTTTTTGACCCTGCCAATTTTGGAAGAATACGTTAATTAAAGCTGCGTTTAGATAAGCAGCGGGTTTTAAAAAGTAACTAATGTTTTCCGTGTTGTTTATCATCTACGATAACGAGATATGTAATTAGTATAAACGTAGTAAATATAGTTAATTGAATTAGTTCACTTTGTTAAATATTTTGTTAAATAATTTGTTTTTGCAATATAGGAAAACATCCAAGATGTGTTAAAGTTATAAAAATATTTGCATTAAGTATACCTGATATCCCAGAAAACTTATAATAAATACTATCAATCCAATTTGAATAAAGAGAGATAAACTGTATACTGACTCGACGGTGGCAATAAATCTAGTATAACATACAGTCATATTAATTTGTTACTATTGCTCATATGAAGATAATACATACCAAACCTCTAAACGTATACTCACTGCATCGTTTCTGTGTGCCTGCGAATACTATACACAATATTTGCGTAAGATTTATCCTTCGTAGTCATCATCGTCAATTTGTCGGTTTTTAAAACTAACGCTGTTTCCAATCGATATCTAAATTCAATATTATAACAAAATTTTAAAAAATGACGACTTTTGGAGTAACTTTCATTATTTGCATTGGACACATCTTTACATCACGTACTTAAACCATGATCGTTCATTAGATTCACCTCAAAGCTGCGAACAACCCGCAGGAATATTCGACCATTGTCAGATACAGAACATCGAGTACAACTAGTAAGAATGTGTGAGAAAAACCGCACAAGGCGCAGTGTATAAAAATTGGAACATAATATGTGTCTAGATCAACAAAATAATTAACTCGTTGAGGTAGTCCTATTTGAGAATTCGACACTTTATTTGATGACTCATTAATCTCGTTGGATCCCGCGTGGAAAAATCTTGTCAGAAATGTTGAAAGTAAATAAAAAATGCTGTGACTTAGAAGAATACCTGTTTTGCAAAAAATTTTCATAGTTCACGATTATCACAGTCAAAAATTATACAAAAATTTGATAAAGCGTTAAATATCTTGAAAAATATTTGGAGATACTGTAATATAATAAGTGTCTTTCAAAACCATTTAGGCAATAAAATTTATGTATAAATGTGTTTGAACCTAAAATTATATTATACTGCACACTATATTATTGTTAAACCCGATTATACTATTAAAGTCACCCGTATAAGCGTAGCCTAACTTTCGTCCATATAGTGCATGTGAATTCTGTATTTTAGTTTCCTCGTCCGACTTTGGGGAAAGACAGTATTCTTGCATTTTCATTAGAAGCACTTTTATCTATTACTCGAAAAAGATTTGAATATAATAAAATATAATTTTGCATTATTTTCCGAACTTATTGCTATTATTTTTATCGTTAGTTAATCATTTATCATTAATATGAACACACACACACACACACACACACACACACACACACACAAATGCCATATATTATTAACTCACTTTTGGTAAGGTATATACTGCATACAATGTTTTACTTGTGCTTATTATGGTAAAACATAACATCGGTACAGCATCAATCAGTTCGAAATAATCGTGGCGGATTTCAAATAGACCCAACATCTGCAATTTTTGTCGATTACATTGCACATATGTAACAAGCATTTTTAATCGAACTGCCTGATTGTGAAATACATTTCTATTATGTCAAATGCATTTAAAAGTGAATTTGATTTTTTGTATACGTATAGATACCGTGACGGAACGGTATAAGAAGAGACACAAGTTTTATATGCTTTTTTTTAAATAATGCAATAATAAGAAACAAAAATAGCATATGCATGCAAGTATCTAAAAATAATAGAGATCGTGTTCTCTTTTTTAACTTACTTGAAATGTAAATCCAGACCCGAGTATCAGTATCATTGTTAGATATATCGCGTAGCGTCTAATGCGCCTATGGAAAGGCCATAGACCACTGATACTTAATAATACTCGAGTAATGTTATAATGCGAATTCTGAAAGAACTGATCAATATCATCCATTCTGTCTCTTATCTCCTGTTGCTATTATTACAAAAACAAACTTCAGTATCCTTGTGGTACTTCACTTTCTACATAGGGTATAGTTCGCATCAATCTCCCATTGAGAATTCTGTTTTATGTTGATTGTCGTGAAATCAAAAATGTATGTCTATCATTCGCTATCACATTCGCTAATGTGCTTATGCCGCAAAATGCAATACCACCATTCAAAGTTGCAAAATTATCTTATGCACATTGCGAAATTATAGAGAAGAAGAACAACCTGAAAGTATTGTTTTAGTGGATTTGAAAACACATAAGAGAGGTATGAAAATTTTATTTGTAAGTAGAGTCGATCTAAGGCCAAACTGAGAAGATATAGCATCTTCGAAATTAGTGACATTAGAAAATGACAGTCTTGTGAGGTACAAGCTTAAAGGTTCATTGTACTACATATTGCCGTTGTTAAAGTCCTGTATTTGTTTTCTTTTATTAGAGATATAGAAAAGGCGTTTTATCATGAAGATAAAAGTGCATATGTATATAAGTAGCCGCGTATTTAATTATCGCCTAATAAATATTGACAATATTCTGTGAAATTTCTTTATTTGAAAAATGAAATTTTATACATTGTTTCTGTATTGATAATTTTACATTTTTCAGAACAGGAAAAGCAGATGCACATATGATTGAAAAAAGATAAGAAAAGTTATCGAAAATATGTCTGTCAATAGAAAAATGATTATATAGAGAAAATTAATATACACGATTTGACCAGAAAATTGTTTGCATTACGACTTACTGGAAAGGAAAGGAAAAGTATAAACTTATCCTATAGACATGCGGTCTTACAAGAGCTTCTTTAATGTTTTTCCTCGAAAAACGATAGATTTTAGGATGACAGTGAAAAGTGCTTCGATATTATATATTAGCTTGTTTTACTGCCACTAATAAAAATTTTCAGACACTTTAATTTTATTTCAATAATAATTAACACTGGGCTTTTCATATGACGTACGCATATTCGTTCATTATAGACTATTATTAAAAAATATATAATTTACTTATCGAGATTTTAACGTATAAAATTGGAAATAATAAGTTTTTCCTATACTGATAATATTTTTATTATTTTTAATAGTTTAACGTGGGTTTTCCTGTTAAAAAAAAATTTTTTTGCCTTAGAGATGAATGGATTTTCTCAGTTTTATTTAATTATCTACAAAAAGCACTGGAAGGAAAAGTTATCCTATGGATGTGTGACAAGAGCTCATTTTTGTCTGTTACTAGAGTGTGATGGGCAATAATATAAATGTCATTAATTACATTTAAAAATTTCGTTAGAGAGATCGTAGTAGCATAAAGTATGACGATGATGTACGCAATACCTTAAACAAAATTTTATTTCCATATAGTCATTGCACACATACATATATGAAATAATTACACTTACCATATTGAAAGTTACGTATGACAATACGACGATTTTACCAATTGTTAGCATCGATGGTCTTTCACTTCTCATCATCATCATTATAAGAAGTTTTCTCGATGCTATTGGCATATTATACCACTCTGTATTATACCTGAAAATTTTTCAAGAAATCGCGAAGTTATATTATGTATTTATCTATTCGTTGTTTTGTTATATTTTTATGGATCAATACGATACATGATTTTGGAAACACACTACTACTAATATTGTACAAAACGTACGCAGATTCAAACACTGTCTCGCTGGAATTTATGATTTTTTGACCCTGCCAATTTTGGAAGAATATGAAAATAAAAGCTGCGTTTAGATAAGCAGCGGGTTTTAAAAGGTGACTAACATTTTCCGTACTGTTTATCATCTGTACGATAATGAGATATTATGGATTAGTGTAATGATTAGTGTAAAGTAATAAATATAGTTTATTGAACTAATTAATTTTCTTAAATATTTTGTTAAATAACATATTATGGATGTTTTACTATATACAATATTTTGTTAAATAACATATTATGGATGTTTTACTATATACAATATAGTAAAACATCCATAATATGTTAAAATTATAAAAATTATTGCATTATATATACCTGATATTCCAGAAAACTTATAATAAATACAAATAATCCAATTTGTATAAAGAGAGATAAACTGTATACTGATTCCACGATGGCAACAAATCTAGTTTAACATACACAAACATATTAATTTGTTACTATTACTTACACGAAGATAATACATACCATACGTTTCAACGTATACTCACTGCATCGTTTCTGTGTGTCTGCGAATACTATACACGATATTTGCGTAAGATTTATCCTTAGTACTTGTTACTGTCAATTTGTCATTTTCGAAAACTAACGCAGTTTCCAAGCGGTATCTAAGCTCAATATATTAATTTTTAATATTAATACATGATAAATTTCTATATTAGCGTCGTCATCTCCGATTTGCCTCAGAATTTACATGCATCTTCATTTCGGTCTACAATTAAGAGTTATGATATTTTAAAGCCGGGCAAACAATATGTCCTTGTAAGCAGGGAGTGGTGTGGGGTGGACCTCGCTTTGCGTGGAAAGTTGAAAACCCATGTAGAACCATACAACGATAGACCTTGTTTCATATTGTAAGCAGGGGGTGGTGTGGGGTGGACCTCGCTTTGCGACATCCACCTTATAAAGTACATGTTTAAGATCCTATTGATATCGTGGAATGCAAAGATAATGCTTAATTATCGGTGCAGTAAAAGAGATAAACTGCAAAAGAGATAAACAATTTTCTTTTTTAATGTAAAAATTTTGGAAAGTTACTTGAAGGAATAAATTTTTTTGCAAAGAACTATTTTCAATTTTTTATTATAAAATACTGTTTAATGATTTTCCCGAAGGACGACATATTGTTTGCCCTGCTTTAAAATATTATAATTCTTAATTGTAGACCGAAAGGAAGTTGCATGTAAATTTTGAAGCAAATCGGAGGTGACGACGCTAATATAGAAATTTACCGACACACAACACACATATCTTTATAGAAATCTTGTACTTAAATCATAATCGTTCATTAGACTCACCTTAAAGCCGCGAACAAACCGCAGCAGTACTCGACTATTGTTAGATATAGAACATCGAATACAACTAGTAAGAACGTATAAGAAAAACCGCATATGGCAGTGTGTATAAAAACTGGAACGTAATATGTTTCTACATCAATCATATAATTAACGCGATATAACAGTCCTGTTTGTGAACTCGCTCCATTATTTGATAACACATTAGTCTCGTTGGATCCCACTTGGAAAAATCTTATTAATAGTGTCCCAGTTATATAAAGGATGCTGTGGTTTAGGAGGATAACTATTTTGCAGAAAAATTTTTATAGTTCACGATTATCACGGTTGAAAACCATATAATATTTTAATACTTTATAGCGTCAAATGTTTAAAAATATTTAGAGATACTATGATATGCTAAGTGTCTTTCAAAACCATATAGAAAATGAAATTTATATGTAAATGTGCTCGAAATTTTGTTAGTAAAGTTACTGCACTGTATTATTGTTAAACCCGCGATTATACTATTAAAATCACCCGTATAAGCGTAGCCTAACTTTCGCCCATATTGCGCGTGCGAATTCTGTATCTTATTTTCCTCGTCCGACTTTGAGGAAAGACAGTATTCTTGCATTTTTATTAGAAGCATTTTTATCTATTACTCGAAAAAGATTTAAATATGATAAAATATAATTTCGCATTATTTTTCCAACTTATTGCTATTGCTTTTATCGTTAATTAGTCGTTTAATGTTAGTATAAATAATGCCATTTTTATTTACGCACCTGTGGTAATGTATATATTGTACAGAACATCTTACTCATGGTCGTCAAACTATAAAACAACATCGGCACAGCATCGATCAGTTCAAACAAATCGTGCCGGACTTCAATTACACCTAACATCTGCAATTTCCATCGATTATATTGCATGTAATAAATAATTTTTATTAACATTATCATTATGTCAAATGCACTTATGCAAATGTGAATTTTTGTGTGTGCATACTATAGATGCGGGACGGTATAAGGAGAGACATTTAAATTCAATTCACTTTTTTGAAAGTTAACGCAACAATAGTACACGCGTGCAACTATCTAGAGATAATAGGACGTTCTTTTTTAACTTACTTGAAATATAAATCCAGATCCATATATCAGTATCATTACGAGATATATCGCGTAGCGTCTATTTTGCTTATAAAAAGGCCATAGGCCACTGATACCTAATAGTACTCGAATAATGTTATAATGCGAATCTTGAAAGAACCGATCAATATCATCCATTCTATCTCTTGCAACTATTATCGCAAAAACGGAATTCAGTACCTGTGTGATACTTTGTCTTCGATGCAGGATATAGTTCGCATCAGTCTCCTATTGTGTATTCCGTTTAATGTTGATTGTCGTAGAATCAAAAATGCATGTCTAACATTTTTATCGCTTACGTATTTATGCAACAAAATCCAAATCCATTGTACAGTCGCAAGATTATCTTATGCAAATTGTCGTAATTACAGAGAAGAGGAACAGCCATACTGAAAATATTGTCTTAGTGGATTTGAAAATACACAAGAGACGTATAAAAAATTTATTCGTAAGTAGAATCGATCTATGGCTAGACTGACATAAAGAAAGCATAGTCTGTTCAAAATTGGTTACATTAGAAAATGACAGCCTTGTGAGGTATAAGCTTATCAAAGGTCCATTGTGTTGCATATTGCCATGTGCTTTTTTTTATTAGAGATACGGAAAAGATGTTTTATTATAAAGATGAAAGTGCATGTATAAGTATTGATATATATTCACATATTAATTTTACATATTAATTTACAAATTAATATTCACATTTAATTATTTTTTCATGAATATAAACAATGTTCTGCTATTATTTAAGAAATAAAATATTATACATTATCTTTATATTGATAATAATTTTACATTTTTCAGAAAAAAAATTCCGAAAATTTTAGATTACCGTGCAGGTCGTAAGACTGGAATACAAAGCAGATTACGTACCTAGAAAAAGAAAAGAAGAATTATCTGCTACAGGAATAAAAATTTTTTACGAAGGAATTATTTAACTTTTGTGCAAAATGTTTGCACGATTTGTATTAAATTTATTGGGCAGTAGTTATACGGTTTGACTTACGTTAGTATCTATACGTGATCGTTATGATCGATTACTTGTAGCCCCAACCAGTACGCAACAAATAAATGCAGTAATTGAGCTATAATGTACGCAATATACCGGTTTGCAAGATGTAGAGTAAGGATGCTATTGATTGCTTGATTGTTCCGAAAGGTATTTTAATATAGTAATTGTTATCACAAACTCGCACAATAATTTATTACATGTGTTGATATTAATGCAATTTTGATATTATTTATTTTATATATATATATATATATATATATATATATATTTATTTATTTATTTATTACGCCGTATTGTGTACAAACCTGTTATGTCATAATTTGCCAATTATTTTTGGGATTATTACATGAAACGGAAGAATGCTGACAAATGCGTAGATGCTATTTAAAGGCCGCCGTATTTTAAAAGAATTATATTTGTGTAATTAGAGTACTTGAAATTAAATTTATTTATATAACAATTAAAATTTAAAAAAAATTTTTTTTAAAGTTAATTTAATTTAATTTAATGACTTTTTTCCTTAATTAAGCTGCCTTCAAATTATATATCAATTAACTTGGAATAAGTATCTTGGCACAAGCATAGAATTAATTGTTATTAATATAACTATCAGCTAAACATTTTTAAGTCATTTTATCAGTTTCGTGCATAATATAAGCCGTTATGCTATTTAAAAAAATATATACAGAGTGTCCGGAAAGGTAAGGTCAACCGAATAGGAGGTGAAAGAGGAGCATGAGTAGAACACATAATGTAAATAAAATTTTTTCGTATTCGCTATGATTTAGAAAATACAGCGCTTTATACGGGTGCATGAAAAGTGTTGAAATCCCTTAATATTTCGAAAAGTACGCATTTTCGAGAAAAATGTTTTATACGAAAATTGTAAGGTTTGCACTGAATCCAGTCTTAATTCGGACGGCGGGTCGGTATATTGTTCAGAACACACCAAGCAGAAACACTGTGTGTTCTCTTTATCTGTGTGTTCGCTTGGTTTGTTTTACGTTTGTACTGAAAAACCATCTTAAAACAGAAAAACCATCTTAAAACAGCAATTATAATATGATCAGGCAAAGAGGATAGTTCATCCGCTTTGCCCCCATCCGCTTTGCCCAAAATACCTACTTGGCGCGAACTTGGAAAGGTTGGGATAGGTATGAGCGACAAGGGAAAAATTTTAAATTCCAATGAAGTCTTAAAAACAGAGAATTTTTATTTAAAAACATTCAGAGTGGTTAAGGAACAATTACTACTAATAATCAAGCTACGTACCTTAGCGAAAATTGCAAGAAAACACACAAAATTTATTATTTCGTCACAAAAACCTCACGAGAGCTATCACATGTTTTATTGCACTGTCATAGCGTCGGCAGCCGGTCACTCACTCTATCTGCTACAGACTCATAGCGCTATCTAGCATAGATGAACGAAAAAAAGCCTATCCGCTATGCCCAGGGCATTCGCTTTGCATAGGCTTCCCCTATATGGAACAAAAATAATAACGATGTTGATATATTCCCAGGTTAGGTTTGTAATTCTATTATAAACCTCTAATTACGATTTTTATTGTAGTGACGTAAGCATCGTGAAGTACGATGATGATACTTTTAAGATCTATAAAAATAATATCACAATGATATTTTATTTTAAATAATCAACGAAGTAATATTACAAAGTAATATTTACACCTACCGAGCTGAAGTTCTCCATCGACATTACGAACATCTTACCAGCTATTATTTGACACGGCTTAGAAGTACGCATTAACGTAAATCTTAAGAGATATCTCGATCTCAATGACATCTTATACCAGTCGCAGCTGTAACTATTAATGCATTCGATACATTAATTTTTTATATAATTTTTGTTTGCCTTTAAAATGAAGATATTGATTTTTAAATTTTGTTTAAAACGTTAAGTAAGTTTTGAATATAAAACAGTTGAAATATATAATGAAATATATTTGTTCTAATTGTACTCATCTTTTTTTTCAATTTAATGTATTCTTTTTAAATTAGCGCATAGATCGTTTAAATATTACAAATGCGTACATTACTTCTTGAAGCCCGATGCTGTGATCGATCAATCTTTGAGAAATCAAACTCAGAAAATATATATGTAGCATTTGCCCTAAATTAGCAGCGAAAATTCTGATGATTTCGTCCAGTTGATTGTCTACCATTATCAACTTAAATGATACACAACTTTATTATAAGCATATCCCACAAAAATAAATTAATTTAAATTAATAAAAAAGCAGTTATTGCTTAAAGCTTCCATATTTATTTCGAATGTTTACCTCAGCTGCGCTGAAGCTTAAACATATAATTGTATTTCCCAATATAAAGAGAAACGATGTTGCATAGTTAGATGAGAGTACATCGACAAGTCTACATGTAAAGTAATAAAATATAAATACTTTAATTTAACAAATCTAATATAACCTTTATCTTAAATCGAATATAAAATTTAATATGAAATTTATTTAAATTTCATAAATTTTTTATATAAGCATTACCTAGAAGTTAGATATTTTAGAAATATTTTGTGACTTTTGTCATACAGTATGCAAGACGTATATATTAAAAGGCATTCATACTAACTTTAAAGCATGTTTGTAGGATTTGATACAGCCAATTATGTCATGATATGCTTTGTCATCCTTAATATTTGGCTCGAGCAATACGTAATCCGAGGTTCGTATGCACTCTATGTTATATCTATTTTACATAATTATGGTACTATCTTACTTAAAAAGGCATTCTTTTGATGCAGCTTTTCTCGCGAGGGCAACTCACCGTACGCATTCGAACAATGCACAGACATGCTGAATGCAGAGTGTGAACACGCTATCGACAGCTACTGGCACAGAGACTATGTAGAATACGCTGATAAACCCATGAAGCATCAACAGGTTGTAATATTTGTCCATATCAAGAACATGTTCCAAACGATATAGAAACCTGGCCTTGTATGTTTCGTTCGTCGGTAAAAACTTATAGATCCCGCTAATAACGACCGGTGTCGTAGAGTAGAAGATCCACGACGCGTAACAACCAACTGAAATGAATTACTCCTTTTTCTTTACATTTCTCTCTTTAAAAGTTACGATATTTTAACAGAAAAATACAGGCTGTTTATTTAAAATCCAATAAAATGTAAGTGCAACTCTTGAAACTGAAAATTGCAAATATTCCAATTTATATAATTTTCTCGATATTTCGAAGAAAAAAAAGTCATATTATGGATGAATAATATTATAACAATTTTTTGGATAAATAATAATATAATAAGAGCGGATCGAGAGAAAAGGAATTAATATTAAGAAGTAGTATTGATTTTTCATATATTACCAGATTTGCGATATTTATCCGAAAAAACAAAGTAATTGTTATAAAATAAAGACAACCTACTCGCGTATCGTATCGTGAAGGTTCTGCTTTCCTCCGCGTAATGCTGTAATATATCTCTCTCTGGACCCGCGTTTTTCATTTTCCACGTCTCTTCGACATCCTCCAGAAGCACTTTCATCTGCAGCTCGAAGAAATCGTTCGGTATACAATCACAGCACGATCCGATTAGCTTCGCATGCGGCAGAAAATAAGGTACGAACTTTGTGATTAGTAAACAAGCAGTTAATGAACTTCAGGATGATTATGCTATTTATCAATAACGGCGAGGTATTCTCCATGATGATGCTCAGATCCGTTATCCCAGCTATTAAGCCCCAAAGCTGAAAAGCCCGAAAATCAGATACGAACTATCAGTCTCGATTTTAATGGTATATTTATTGTACGTATCTTTATATAAACACCTCAAAGGCTGTCAAACTGAAAATGAACAAAGATGTAACGGCTAACATCATGTTACCCTCCAGTCGCGACTGAAATGGCCAATGGCCGAGTATGGACAGGATCTTTTTGTTGAGATAATAGTAGCGATTATCAAAGAAAGACATATTGTATTGGGAAACCAAAGATCGTACGAAACGATCAGATATCTCGTCGAATATTCACGCAGAGCTTATTTCTTTGAAATGGTATTTGCGTATTCCTTTGAAAAGATTTTCCAAAAGAAATGTAGCGCGTAAGTTCACAGTACCGCGCAATCACATATTTATGAGCAATGAGTCGCGTTTCTTCTAACGGACGACTCTTTGTGACCGGAGGGATCTATAACTGTGACTGTACATTATATATCTATCGTTTTGTAAATCAAGCAAAATTTCTGA
>NJRL01000239.1:332826-344741 GCA_003063815.1 Aphaenogaster rudis
ACTTGCAATCGATAAAACAGACTTCTTAAATATACCGAAGACTCTTCTTTTGTTTCGTTAATCAATGAATAATCATATATCTGGAATTTTGAATTGTGTCTAACCAAAAACAAAACGAACTATGTTTGCAGCTATGACAATTATTAAATTTACAATATATAGAAATAAATATGATTAAATTCCTTCGCGAAACAAAAAGAGTTTTCGGCATATTTTAAAGTCTATTTTTTCTACCGATTGCAAATATTGCTTTATTGAAAAATATGTCTATTTTAATCTACTTTGCAAGAATTTTTATTATGGGTTTTCTCGTATCTCTTTCTCTGACGTCACTATTTAAGATAGTAGTGATAATATTATCATATATTTATTATTGCAATATATCAAGCACATACTTGTAGAGCCGACAAACTCATAACCAATACAATTAAGCCAATTTCCACGAAAAACGCCTTTGTGTAAACAGTCTCCAAACACCTCGCGAATCTTATTTAATGAGACATAGATAATTATCCGCTCTTTCTTTGAAGTACATAAATAAAAAGTTTTTATATTTTTTACAGTTATGCAAAAGTACACACTAACCGTAAGGCATCTTTGTGTTTTCGTATACAATATACGAAATTTTTGTAAAACTTGTCGTCTTCCTCGAGCGAAGCGAGTTCTTTATCTTGCTCGATAGATTTTTGTATATACTCTAGCCGATATCTAGAAATGAAACCGAAACTCTTAGGATATTTTGTTGAGGCTATCGTTCAAATCATTAAATACGTACCTGACGACTGAAAAGAGTGCACAACAATGCTGCACCAAAATAGCCACGTATGTATCGGACGCCACTATGGTAGTAAGACGAATGGCAGTAGTTAAGTAATTATGAATCAACACGGGATAGTAGTACTTTTCAAGATCTATGTAGTATTCCACGTGATATGGAAATCCCACTGGCCGCGTCGAATAGTCGGAAGTCATATTTTTGCCAATTATTTTCGGGATTATCGCGAGAATCGGAAAGAGGCTGCCAAATGCATACATCCCACCTAGATTTGGGCAGTATTTTAAAAGAAATATATTCGTGCAATTATGAAGCATTTAGAGTTAAATTTATTTATAAATTTATTTAATTTTATTGTATTTATAAAAATGTGGTCCGGCGATTTTTTCGTCAAATAAGCAATTTTCGAGTTATATATAAATTAATTTTTGATAAATATCTTTCTTAGCAACTGTCACAGATCACGTAAGCATAAAATTAATTATTATTAATTGCTTGTGTAACTACAAGCTAATTGCATAATTATTAGCTAAACTTTTGCTTTAATGATCGTTCTATTAGTTTCAATGCATGATATAATAGTGATCGTTATATTATTTTCTTACTGGCATAGCCGATGGTGATGCTTTTTCCACTCTCTGCAAATTTATATAAAATTTCGAATTCGCTTTGGATGGTCCATGATTGCCAATCCCTTTGTATGTGTATAAGAAGTATCTTGATCTACGGCTTGAAATTTTATTTTTTTACAAATGTGATCTTGCACTTAATATCGTGATCTTTTGTATACCTTCCCTATATTGCATGCTAAGTTCGTCAGCTTAACGATGCATACGCAATCTATTATGAGCGGTGGTATACATTCGAGAGTTGCATCAAGATCTCCGCGTAACGTCACCAAAGCGAGTAACTTGGATCCAATATTTCGCAGCAAGATAAAGAGATCAAAGCAAAAAATGAAAATTTTGCGAACTATAAATGCACAATTGATTTACAATAATTGTGAACATCTTTATTTGTAACATATTGAGCTTTGAGCTTCTAATATTTAATAAGTCTTTACATATTTCCGTCTTTTAAAGTTTTAATTTTAGATACTATTAAAACAGAAGAGAAAAATGTAAAGGTAGATCGTCAGATAATTAATACTAAAAATAGCAATGTAGAGAACGTACCTGCGCGATAGCTTGCGTTAGACCAATAAGAGATATCGTAACAAAAATAACTCGCCTCTTTTTGTCCTTTTGAAAGGGCCATTGCCCTAGCAATGAAAGCAGCGTACGATTGAGTCTATATAATCGGGACTGAAATATATCGTTCGATGTATCCATCTTCAACACTCGGTTTCGACTACTGCACCGTCACACACAACATCGCCTCTCATTTTAGTCTAATAAAATATTCTCTCAGAGAGAAAGAGAGCATAACAAATGTAGTAAGTCACAAAATTGCGAATATTTACGTGACTGATTATTCTACTAAAATGATGAAGGGCTTGGGCAATCATACACTTATCCTAGAAAGATCTGCGTGTTGATTGATTTTATGCAGGTGCATCTTATACCTTACAAAGGCGCTTATACCTTACAAAGAGGACTTTGTCATTATCGGAATATTGTCGAGTTTAATGGTGCGATAATAGTATCGTGTCTACTATGTGCTTCTGCGGATCACATTTTCGTTTCTAGAAATCAATGATGTAGTTTTGTCATGCTTGAAACTAATCTCTGGGCAGTTCTTATCAAAAACGTGTTTAACTTACAAATTGTAGTAAATATTGTTCTATATAATGTTAACAAAAGTAAGGTAAAAGGTACCTATGTATAAATTATATTTTAAGAATAAATTATGTCTTGATTAATATATATAATTATTATTTAACAAAATAATTAATATGTAATCGTAAATTGCAGAAAAAAATGAATTAAAACTATTAGTTTGAGAGGTAATATATATCGACACTGTTACTGGTTCCTAATTCAGACGCTTAGCTTTTATTAGTTTATATCAGTTTTCATTAGCTTACACTATCATGACTGAGCAGATTCGGATTTTTTAGAAAAAGAAAGATGGATTTTGTTTTGGCGAAAAAAGTAGTCGAAAAGTAATTAATAAGTAGATGTATCGTCACTTTTATGTAGATATGTGCAATAACGTATACAAAATGAATGACAAGCTTCGTTTAGCTTTGTCTGAATGCGACACATTATTGTTGATCATTACTATTGATTTGCGGCATTTAATAAAGCTAATTATGAATTAACATCTGCAATGGACAAGTCAGTATCGATGTATATGATAGCGTGTAGGAGCTTCGTAATCGAATATAATAGCCATGTTGTCAACATCGGTATAGTAATCATTGCATAGAAGATAGTACAGTAAAATAGGACATAGACGCTTGCACGACCTGTATAAAAATTTATTTACACGCAGATGGCTGTTGCATAAATTTTGTGTTATATATCACTTATTATATATGTATTAATGGTATATTAACTTTATGCATTATGTTTTGAATAAAACGTGTAATTAACTTAATTCAAAATTTTTTCCTTAAATAATGTCTTCGCGAGAGATTCTAATTCTTCAGAATATCAATTTCTTTCCTTACCCCGCTGAAGCTTCGTAAAGACATAACACTCATTTTCCCAGCCGTCATCTGACATGGCATTTTGCAGCGCATCAGCATTACGTTTAACAACTTTCTTGCTCTCAAGGAAATGGCATACCAATTTGTGGCGTAACTGCGGATAGGATATTTATTTATTGCTATATATTATATTTATTTTTTCTGTCTGTCGCGAAATGCATCTTAAATATGAGATTTCTTTGACAACAAACTCGCAATATACATTCTCTCTTAAACAAAATTAGTAAAAAATTTACTGAATAAAATGGTAACAAATATTTTACTGAAGATTAGCGAGTGAAATTTATTTTTAGTGCGAATACTGACACTTTGCTCTTCCGTCTTATATCTCATTGTGATCAGTAAAAGTAAGATTTTATTGTAAAAACAGTCGTAATCATACATATCAACAAGATGTAACTTTTAAAACTCCCTATATTTTGGTTTGCTATTTCTTATAAGAAGTCTTTGTACCTATGTCTGTGGAGAAATGAAATTCATATTTAATTAAAATTTAAATTCAGAGTCATGTATGTATTACACTTTTTTACTCTTAAACTTGCTATTCATAGTCACTGTTTCCATCAGTCTAAATATCACTGATTGAAACAATCCACCACTAATTGATTCCTTTCAGGAAGATCTCGCCGAACGCAGTGCTATACTTATAATTGCTGCCATATTCTTCACTGCTTCTCTGTGATAATACAGTGATTCCGTTTAAAAGAGCATATTGCGAGTGTATGTCAAAGAATATGTACCTGCACGCTTACATGGATTTATGCATGTTGGAGCTGTGATCTATTAATTTCTGCCCCGGCAGGCTGAGGAAGAGAAAGTGCATCGCCAGACAGATGCCTGTCAACATGAATCTGAACGCTTCCGCGGGCTGATCACGATTGTTCACTACCTAATTGAGAACCAAATGAAGCTAATGAGTCGTTTTGATAAATGCAATTTCTTTAAAGTAATTAATACAAAATGGAACGATGGAAACGTTCAATTTACTTCATCTCAAGTAAACGATCGTCTTTTTAAAACTTGGCATTACTGCAATATATCTTTTATGATAAAATGTGTAAATTTTTATGTTGGAACTACTTTAGAATTATCAGTGAATGTGCATCTTAATCCAAGATTATTCGGCATCCGATTGCACTGTAATTTATAGTGATTCGCGCACAAACCTGTACTCCGCTGAATGTCATGACCGCCACGTTCAGTACTGTCAGTATAAGGAAGGAGATACTGTATGAAGACGCCAATAATTCGACAAACCTGATGGCAGAGCATACTCATCGCAGTTCATGTGTTTCGTATCGAATCTGTCTCCTCTTTTATTCCAGATTAAGCTTCATCGAATTTAGGCTATTAAAATCGATCCGCTCAAGATATCCTTAACTGTGACACCTACTGTAAAACTTGTTTGTGCTTCACAGCGCTGTCGCTAATCGTGCGAAAATGCTCGTCGTCTTCGTGTAATGGATAAATGTTAATATCGAGGTTACCGTTCCGTTTCACATTCTCCAATTGATATCTGAGAAAAATCATTAAGTCGTCATAAAATTTCCAAAATAGACACCAGCGTAAAATTAAGTTGCAATATTTGCATCTGGGATTTAAAATAGACTGTTGCTAAAATTATTTCGCGTCTTCGTGAACCATACCCTATCGCCTGGAAAAGACCGCAAGCGTGTTGTACGTAAGCTATCATCATGGAGTCCGCTGCTACGGGAATGGTCATCAGAAAGAAGGTGGTGTAATAAGAATGCAGTAGGATGAAGTAATAATATTTTTCCGTATCGAGGATAGCCTCCACGTGGTATAACAAGCCGTGAATATGCGTTTGATTCGCGCTTGAAAAGAACGCGACGATGGACGGCATGACGGGCAATGTCATGTACATGAACATGGAACCGTACATTATAGCTACAAAAGTACGGATATGACTTCCTTAATCTCAATAATCTTTTGTTGGCGTACGCTTGAAAATTTAGATGCAGAAATACAGAAATATACCGATGAAAAGCGAATGATAGGTACGCCTTTCGAGATATCTCACCTGCGTATACCTTAGTCAATGTTTTGCCCTCGTTGGTGTAGGCTACTAAAATTTGTATCTGAGCATCAAACGTCGCTAATCTCCAGCTGCTTCTCATTTGGTTAAAAAGGATCTTGAACTGTTAAAATTCATATGATACAATGGATTTTTAGTAACACGTGCTTATATAACTTAAGGATTTTTATTTACATACCTTGCGATTATTGATGAGATAATTTAAATATTTTATGATGCACAATGAGTGAATGATGATAGGGGATGAGCATTCGATGACAAGGTCCCAATCCTGCCAGGCCGCCACCAAGCTGAGTATCTAGCACGAAATAAAAAAAATATTCATGTTTGTTTAAAAATGGAATATATATTGTCAAAGTATGGACAGAAAAAAAATAATATTTGTGTGTTTTCCGGAATTACACAAGAAACAATTTATAATAACAAGAAAGAATTTCACACAATTTAATAAATAAGAATAATTTTAATAAATAAAAAAATATATTCGTCGGTTTTTAATGGCAATTAATGATAAATAAAAATATGATGTCTTTAATTGCAAAAGTTTTCTGCATTGTTCGTATAATTTAATTAACAATCAGGAAATTATTAATCAACGATTCGTCAACACGCAAACCAGCAAACAAAATTGGCTGCAAACGATGAAGATGAGATGAAAGGAGAGGAATATTCTCTTGAAGGCAGATTGTTCCGGCCATTGACCGATCCACGACATAAAGAGCTGATTGATTTTATAATGGTGCGCGTCCATCCCGACTTGCTTCCGAAAACTACAATGCGTCTGTAGCAGGTAGTAAACCTTTCGTGGCAAGGATCAGCTCGAACGTAAATCTTCCTTTTATCTCGTATTCCCTTGGTGAATATCCGCGTATAACGGTAGACGGAAATTTGCATGGCTGATGACGGCGTGTTAAAAGAAGCGGGATCGATTTCGTGGTAAGGTATACGCAAACTACATCACAAAGAAGAAAATTTATTCACTCTATACCTCTGTTTTATTTTGCTTTAAAATTTTGTTGCAAAAGGGGTTGTAAGATCCATATCCGCAAATCTTTCTTGCATTGACAGTCAGCCTGATGTGCCGTTTTCTAATGGATACACAGTACATCTTTCAGCTAAATAAATGCGATACAAACAATAGAAGTATGTAATTTGATATTATATTTTAAATATTACAGGATTTTAGTTCCTGTAATAGTTAATATTTTTTTAATTACGTTATTGAAAAATATAATTAAGAAATATATAGACATTAACATTATACAGTATATTCAGTTTACTAAATAAGTTTGAAGAAATATATATATATATATATTCATATATTCATATATATATATATATATATATATATATATATGAAGAAATTATTAATAATTCTTACTACAACATAATGATACATATACTTATATTTACCATTTATTACATATAGATCATATTTCATATGAAAAAGGAGTAACTCATCAAAGGTTTTTAAAAGAATACATTCGATTGGTGTACCAGGAAAATGTTTTAGTTATGTTTAATACACTGCTCAAAAGAATTATGGCATAGAAAATTTATTGCCGAAAATTGGCCAACTCTGACTGGCGATTACTTCGCGAAAAATTATCGTAGACTAATGATTTTTTTTCAAAATGAAGCTTGAAGTCTCTACTTTAAGAATGTATCTCCATTTTTTGCATGCGATGTACCTCTACTCCTGTAACCCCTAACATCTCAGGGCATGTTTGGTATACTGAAAATTGCAAAGTTTGACGGAATGCACGGACGTGGACAATTGTTTTTCGGGGACGCCGTTTGCATCGTCATAAAGTTCAAATCTTCCCCTTCAATTTGAAAAAAAACGGAGTCGCTACAATTTTTTTTTGCAAAGTTACAGCCCTTCAAAAATATCGTTGTTTTTGGCCTTCGGGCCAAGTTGCATGCATGTGTGTGTGTGTGTGTGTGTGTCCGTGACAGAAGAGATAAGGACCCCGTGGTTCGTCACTTCCACAGTAATTATTAACTCCAATTATTGAATCCACTATGATTTCCAGTCATTTAATCCGCCGGCCGGTACTTAGCCCAAAGGCTAAAAACAACGATATTTTCGAAGGGCTGTAACTTTGCGAAAAAAAATTGTAGCGACTCCGTTTTTTTTTCAAATTGAAAGGGAAGATTTGAACTTTATGACGATGCAAACAGCGTCCCCGAAAAACAATTGTCCACGTCCGTGCATTCCGTCAAACATTGCAATTTTCAGTATAACAAACATGCCCTGAGATGTCAGGGGTTACAGGGTAGGGGTGCATCGCATGCAAAAAATGGAGATACATTCTTAAAGTAGAGACTTCAAGCTTTATTTTGAAAAAAAATCATTAGTCTACGATAATTTTTCGCGAAGTAATCGCCAGTCAAAGTTGGCCAATTTTCGGCAATAAGTTTTCTATGCCATAATTTTTTTGAGCAGTGTATATTATATAAATAAGTTAGCAATTATATTATGTTAACACATTCTCAATTCTTCCAATATAAACCGTTACGCGATTGCTATTGTATTGATGTGAGCATCGTGAAATAAGACATGGTCATTTTTAAAATCTGAAAATAATATCACAAAGTCTTTTTCTTTCACATGAGACTACCATTGAAGTAATATTACATTTGTACATACCGCACTAAAAGTCTCCAGCGACATTACGAATATATTACCAGCTTTTATTTGACACGGTTTAGTAGTACGCAGTAATGTGAATCTCAAGAGACGCCTGGATCTCAATGAAATTTTGTACCAATTGCAGCTGTAACTGATAATGGATTCAATACATTAATTTTTTCATATAATTCCCGTTTGTTTCTATCAAATGCAACTAACTCCTAAATTTCAAAAATATAAACATAACACAAATAAATTACGAATAATATTATCGCGATAAATATTTGATCTTACACATCTCTTTTTTAAAATCAATTTTAAAAATTAGCGCAAAGATAATTTAAACGTTATCGACAAACAAATGCATACATTACTTCATGAAGCTCGCTGCTGTAATCAATCAATCGTTGAGAAATTAAACTCAAATAAAATATGTGTAGCAATTGCGCTATATTAGCAGCGATAATTCTGATGATTTCGTCGAATTGATTGTCCACCATTACCAACTTAAATAATATACAACTTTATTAAATATTTTAAAAATAAAAATGTAATTGTTACCTAAAAATTTCAGGTATTTATTATCTCGAATATTTACCTCCGCTGCACTAAAGCTTAAGCACAAAACTACATTTCCCAGTACAAAGAAGAACGATGTTGCGAAAGTAGACGAAAGCAGATCAGAAAATCTCCGCGTAAAATGATAAAATGTATTAGTTCATTTAAGCAAATTTAATATAATTAATTAAACTATAGATTTAATGTAATTAGTTAAATTATATAAAGTTTGATATAAAGCTATTTCTCTTTTGGAAATAAAGTTAATTAATTAATTAATTTTAAATTCAATGGAATATAAAATTAATTGATTTGTAATGAAAGTTACGCAGAAAAGTTTATTCCATGAGTATTTTATAAGTTTTCATAATTCTCATTTTCGAACTGTGCAAAATGTATTTAAAAGCGATTGACACTAACTTTATGATATGTTTGTAATATTTGATACAGCTGATTATAGTATGATATGCTTCATCCTTTGCGATGTCCGGATCGGGCAACACAAATTCTGAACCTCGTATTCGCTCTATATTATATCTATTTGATAAAATACGAGATAATATAATTTCTGTTCAAAATATAGTCGTGTTTAAAGATTCTTTTAAAACAACAGTTTTGTTTGCGTAAATGACTTACTTTATACACATGAACAACGCGCAAACATGCTGAGTGCAGAGTATGAACACACTGTCGACAGCTATCGGCACAGCGACTATATAGAATACGCTGATAAACCCGTGAAGCATCAACAGGTTATAATATTTGTCCATATCAAGAACATGTTCCAAGCGATACAGAAACCTGGCCGAGTATGTCTCGTTCGTCGGTAAAAGCGTATATAGCCCGCTAATGATAATCGGTGGCGTACAATAGGAGAGCCACATTAGGTAAAGACCAACTGAAATATGTCATTCCTTTTTCTTCACATTATTTTAAAAGTCACGATATTTTAACAAAATAATTTAAAAGAATAAAGACTGTTTATATAAAAATCCAATGACTAACAATCCTATTTTAAACGCAATTTTTGAAACAGAAATTATTTTGTGAGTCTGATTAAGACAAGAGTCTGTTTAAGACTCTTTATAATATAAGTTCGAGAAAAAAGAAAGAAAAGAAGGATAAGATTATTTAAATTGAAAAATAATTTGCTAAAGATAGATTCAAAGGAGCATGAAGAAGCAATGATTTTTTTGTACTGCTAGATTTTCGATACTATAATGTAAGCCTATGACAAAGTTCTTAATTGTTATAAAATACAAGCAACTTACTCGCGTATCGTGTTGTCAAGATTTTACTTTTCTCCGCATAATGCCGTAATATTTCATTCTCTGGTCCCTTATGTATTACTTCCCAAGTCTGTTCGACGTTCTCCAGAAGCTCTTTCACCTGCAGCTCGAAGAAATCGTGTGGTTTACAATTATGAAACGAGTCGATTAACTTCTCGCGCAGCAAAAACATAATCTACGAACTTTCTTATTATTAAACGAACAGTTGATTAATTTTATAATGATGAAGCTGTTTACTAATAACGGCGAAGTATTCTCCATTATGATGCTCAAATCCGTAATCCCAGCTATCAAGCCCCAAAACTGCAGAAAATCAGGAATAGAGCATCAGTTTCGATTCTAACGGTTGCTGTCGTACGTATGTTTAACCACCTCTAACGCCGTCAAACTGGAAATGAAAAACACCATAACGGCGAACATCGCTCTGTTCTTCAGTCGCGATTGAAACGGCCATTGACCGATAATGCATAAGGATGTTTTATTGAAATGATAGTAGCGATTGTCGTAAAAAGACATTTTGTTATAGCAAGCTAGCAAAGGAATAGTCTACGAGACAATCACATATCTTGTCGAATATTCACAATAATCGCAGAGCTTATCTCATATTCCTTTGGAAACAGTTTCGAAAACAATAGTATCGCGAAACATCGAAAAACAATGCTGAGGCAATATTCCACAATGCTGCGTTAGAAAGCATTACATATTTATGAGTAATGAGTTGCGTTTTTCTTAACGCAACTCTTTGTAACAGACAAAATGTTACCGCGACTGGTATTCTATACCTTTTGCATTATAAATCAAGCATGAAGCAAACCTATAAGATAAAGAGTAGTACGAAACATGTAAGTTTCATGATCAATCGTTAAGACAATCTGCTTCTCTGGGTTGATTACTTCCCAGTAAAGGATAGATATTCCTGGAACATTGAAAACATGTTCCTAAGATCCAAAATTAACATTCCAATAATATTCCAAAACATTCCGGAATATTAACAGAATGTACAAAGAATATTCAGATAAGCGCGAAGTGTTCCATTTTTATCCATATTTTGAAATGTTCTCAGGGCATGAATGAAAAACATTTGGAGGATATCCCACGTATATTTCACCATATATTTAGAGTGATATATTATACAGTAAAGGTTATGTTAAGAAAACGATTTTATAAATTATTTAGATGGTATTCATTTATAAATATGGTTCGTTTATTCAAAGATACATATAAATATGAGACAATATAAAATAGATTAGAGATAATAGACCGCCGTACAGACAAGTAACGCGTAAGGGCGCGGCCAGACTATGCGCGTTTTACGCGAATATTCGTGATTCGAGCATAGTTCATCCTTGTTTATCATTTGATAAACAACAAGGATGACATGACTCGAATCACGAATATTCGCGTAAAACGCGCATAGTCTGGCTCCGCCCTAATAGCCACGTAATGGATGCGTGTACAAAAGATGTCACGAGACATCCGTCTTGCCCTGTAGTTAAGATTCTTCTTCTTCTTCATAACTGTACGAGACACGATCCCGACACTGGGTACAAAACCCAAATAATTAAAATAAATACAATATCGGATGATGCAACACTGACTCGAATATAAGAATGTAATGCACGATGTGTAACGCTATCGGTCGTGGTTAAAACTCAACAACCTATTCTCGAGCCGTTACCGACAACATCGGCACCGATTCCTGTCACGTGCACATGTTCAGCCAATCAGATCCTGTGCACTGAATATTCCTTATTGCACATACAAGTAGTGTTCATAGAATATTCTGAATATTTCACGATTATTTGAACGTTCTGTGAACATTTCTCTACTATTCCGGTATATACGGAACTTTTGGAATACGAACGGAATATTTCAGAAATATCTAGCGTTTACTGCATTACTTCAAGCTAATCGATGTGGGAGGAACTGGTTCTGCAGTGCTTAGCATT
>NJRL01000240.1:46367-62046 GCA_003063815.1 Aphaenogaster rudis
CTCGCACTGTCAAACACGAAACGAACCTCGCACGATGACATGCGTATGCTACGCGCGAAGCAAGCTACGCACACGACACACAAGCGAGATGACCAATCGCGGAAAAGAGGTCTCAAAGCTTCGATAGAAATTAAATTCACTCAGGTAACATGTCTTTTTTAGATCGGTTTTTATTTCGGTTATTATATAAAATTGAAAAATACCAGTATATTACCGGTATTTTTTAGATCGCTTTTAATCCCTGCTTTGAACATTGTATTTTTCGTATCTTTAGATCCGATGGCGTTTCGTATAATTTGTTAAAGGGTTTGCGCTGTTCGAGCAAACGAGAAAGCTCGAAACGAATGCGCGAGGATAGATTTTTAAATATACATCGAAATATTCCCGGCCCTCTTCGCTACGGCTATATTGAACGTCAGAATCGAGAAATTACATGAATCTTTTTCTCTCTTGCACACCACACGTCGATATAAATTATCTTTTTTCACACGCCGCAGCTATTCGTGCTCGATCGAATAGATTGGTGAAAATGTACCGAAGTTTCCGTCTCTCTATGATTCTCTTTCACTAATAAATGGCCATATAATTTAATCTACATGTGTTTCACGTTTCTATACGAAAACGGACCTCATGACAGATGATTAAGATTTATAGCTATCTATTAATGTTCACGCGGACCGAAAAGAAGGAGCGCACAAGCCGAAAACGAGCGTGGCAAGCAGAAATGTTATTTATTTCGACATATATACTGCAAGAAAATAAATCACGTTATGTTCTGACGTCGTAAACCGATGTGGCTGCAGTGATGAATCAGAGGCTTTAAGTACTAAATATAGTTAAAATTTTTCAGAAAATCACTTTCTATTGACCTAAAAGAGGGGGAGAACGCGTTTGAGCTAAAATTATAAGAACTTATGTTGTACGTTAAGGAAATAAATGTAACATGAGCAAATGTAATAGTATAAATGTAATACGAGCGTAAACTCGAAAATGTCTTGCCTGATTTACGAAAAAAGTTACGAGCATTCAAGATATGTTCGTGTTTTGTTAACATTTAATTAGCGCAAAGCAAGCAATTCGTTGGTGTTCCGCTTTAATTTCAAATACAAAGTTGCAGAATATCTTAACGCAGAATGCAAATAAGCAGTCGCAGAATGCAAATCAAGGATAAAGAGAAGAAGTGCTAGACAAAGGTAACTGCAGTAACAGTGCCCGATCCTTTTCTCCGCCCCAGAGTAGATTGAATAATCTGAATAAACCGCACGATACCTTTGAGTGCCGTCGGATTTGTCGCGCACGAAATATTAATATTTTAACTCTTCAAACGAAATATCTGAAATTATATTACATTTTTGCTGTACAATTACATTTACAATTATAATTGCGAAATTACACTTTTTAAATGAAAGATACGAAATAATATGATTTAATTTTGAAACAAAATGTAATAAATGTCAAATCAATGAGGAGAAATAATGAAGAAAGAGAGAGAGAGAGAGAGAGAGAGAGAAAAATATAATAAAACTTTTTTAATAACTTTTTAAATAACTTATATAAAAAATTTAAAAAATATTTTCTTTCTTTTGCTCCTATTACATTTGTGTATATACATCTTTTTCACAATCAAAAATGTTTTTAAAAAATAAGTCTTCAAAATTCATGTTTTGATTTCATTTTAAAATATGCTTTTACAGTTTTGTACACATTTTACGACACTTTGTAATCTTAGACTTTGCCAGCTGCTGGCAGTTAATTTGCTACATTCTTACAATCTTGATAACGGCCTTGTTCTTCAATTTCACATCTTGTCACATCTTAGATCGAAGATAACTTCAAGTGAAGATTGTCCTATTTAACGTCGCGTAGAAAATTTAGACCTCATTGTCCAGCTCGTGCTTCATTTCTATTATTTTCTTAATTAATGTCTAATACCATTCTTATACCAAAGATTTGATCGTGAAGATGATATATAGAGACCTGATTTGACCAAAAGAGAGAAAATACTTTACTTTTTATATTAAAAGAGTTTTGTTAACTCTTCTCCTTTTCTCTCCATCTTATTTGAAGAATTTTCTTGTTTAAAGAATCGATCCTAAACTCGCACGAGAATTCGTAATGGAAAAGATGTTCTCGATACCTTTGCATTTCGCAAGACAAGCTCGCGTTACTAAATCCCGCGGCCTGGATCTCGAAACATAAAACTTGGCGAAATTCCGCAAATCGATGAAAACGGCCGAGTTTTTCTATATCGCATAGTTTTCCCGGTACGTCATTCGAGGACGGGGAACAGAGGATCCAAAAATCGTCTGGATCGGGATCGAGAGTCCGCGCGTGCGGAACGATTTTCATCCCGGGCGGTGCATTAGGACTGAACGAGGGGCGTTTGTTGATTTTCCTTGTCGAAAACGACGACGATTTGTCCGCAAACATTTGGTTTCCCGAAGCACGGTCCTACATATCCGACTGCCCGCATTTTTCCTCTTCCGTTGACTGTAGTTTTATTCTTGCAGCTACGTTTCTCAAAAACGGTCGTCAAATAATTCTGCCGGAAGTATATTTATGCGCGTATGCGCGTGTAATAATTAAATATGAGAAAAATGGGTAGAAAAGTTACAGTTTCATGCTATCCAATTTTTTTCACGCTGCTTCGGATAAAATGGGAAAACGTATTATAGACGTAATAGTACACTTTATTATATGTTTAACTCTATTTTATTTTTGTAATTTAAATCAAACTATTCAACATATAAAGGGTAGGGAGGATTAATAAGGATTAATAGTAAAAATTCAGAATATCTTGATAGACATATATGCACATAATGATTAAACATCAAAAAACAAATGGAAATTTTTGATAAAAATTTAATACGTTTTAAAAATTTTATGATGAGAATTTTATTTTATGTAGGTCATATTTTTCTTTTTTATTTTTAGTAATAATGTGAATTTATTTATAATATCGTTAAAGTTATATAAATTATATAATATATCATTTAACGTATTTTATAAAAATTCAAAATAATAATAAAATCCAGAAAATAATAATAATTTAGCTTTTCGTTGAAAAAAAAAACAAATAAAGAAAGCAATTGCTATTGACAAAATATGCAGCAACGTTTCTAACTGTTTCAAGTAATTATTGGCACAATTAAAACGTCCAGTTTAAAAAAGCGAAATGGAAAATCCAATTCTATTGTAAAAGATTTGATTTTTAGATTTACCTTGCCATAAATTTCGCTTATTTTCAGTTTATGTTTCTCGGGATACTCTGTATTGTCAAAGGATGCGAATACCGAATTGGGGGGACAAAGTTCTATTCTACAGGTTACTTTGACACGAAGTAACGTAATGTGGTTGCGCGAGGATGCGTTTGCCTTCTTGGCCCAGTTTGCCAGGGAATATAAAGGCTCTTGCGCAGCGTTGTTACTGATACACGGCAGGAAATTGCAGCGAGTTTCGATATACGCGGTATCGCTCATAACCGAGGAATAAGCGTCGAATGGTGTCTCGTTCCTGCGACAGTTAACTCGTCGCGACACGGTTTAATGACCGAGGCCGGGCGTACTTCATTTCCGCACTTCAATTTGTCGGATTCGGGAACGCGCGAGAACGAGATGTTAGGCTAAATTATATTCCAATTACATCGCTGAACTCGAAGACGGAGTAAGTGTGCCTTTATTAATTTGGAAAACAGGACCTTTCTCTTTTATGGAATGATTAAAAAAGGATTTTAACATATGAAATATTGGAAACTTTGGATCCTTTTTAGCGTTATAAAACGTTAAATATTTTGATTGTTAAAAAAGATTGGCATATTTACGATGTCGTTTGTAATATACAAAACGAACGAAGAGAAAGAAAGTGTTTATTTATTTTATTCTCTTTTATTTCGACAATATATAGTATTGTTTAATAGTTTCCATTATATGTACATTATCAGATTTTCAATTTTCCAATATTTATGCAATAAAGATTACAGAATAATAGCTTTGTGTCGTCTCTGATTAAACATGATTTGATGGTGCTTTTAAACGATTATATATTAGTTTGGAATGACGATTTATTGTATTTATCATCTACGCTAAATGTACATTTTTCTCTCGCAGTAATCTCGAAATACCCGGGTGATTTGTACCATTGTTCCTCTCATATAGCCTGTATGATCAAGAGACTAGCGTTTTTGCAATTCGTTGTTGGTCATTTACGCATGTCCTACATAATCTTACGCCGTATATTTTTGTAAAATTTAAAATTTGAAATTTAAAATTTTTCTGTAAAATATAACATTCATTATTCTTTTCGCATGATATTTCGAGCGTTGTAATCACACGAAGTAAGCTGATCTGTTTTACTTTGCTTCGTATATTCAGCGATTCCGGGGGAAAAAAGTCGTCATCAGTTAGGATCCGACAAAGTGGACTCAATTCGACAGAAAGTTCGTGAAACTCGCGAAATAGTACTCAGCTCACGACTTTCCCGGAAAATTTTGTCAATAAGGCAAACGTTTCTCCAAAGGTTAAGTAACTCGCGGAATTAACGTCGATGGCATTGCAAGAAGGGTGCGAAAAAAGCGCGGCAGGGAGGGGGGTTGAAAAAGTTTTGCCCCCAGAAAGATTTGCGGTCGCGACCCCCGGTTTACAAGACCAGTGCTTCAACCCCTGAGCTATGGATTCATTTGATATTTCTTTTTCTTTTACAGGATTGCGCTTCCGTAGGGTGCCCCACGGACCAAATATTTATCGAAGAATTTGTAGAATGAAAATTTTTCGTTGAGATTAAAAAATATCTCACGCAAGTTATTTTTCAAAAATTTCAAATATTAATAGTAAAATACTTCTTTATAATTTATTCTTGGTTCTTCTTTTGAATATTTGATTCCAAATGCACTTTAATTAGAAATTAGTTACTGATCCTGATTTTGATTAAATGCATGGTTAAATGCATCATTAAGAAACAGTTGTTATTATTGTTAATTGATAAAGATACTGAAAGCCACAGTATCGACAATAATAAGGATGTTGTTTATAACAACTGATTGCTGCGCGTTGTGTAAGATTTTCTCAATTTTCTCAATGATGAAAACCGTGCTCTTACACCGTACCCAATTTATTTCTAACCCTCTCAATTAAATGGCGCGTAAAACTCACGAAGGAATCCTTGAAGAACTACCGGTCTCAATGGGCCATTGTGAAGTACCCCCCTCGCTTTTAGAAACAAGCACGCCGGGACGTCGAGTTATCCTTTTTTTTCCCAGGGATAGAATAACAACTACGCGGTGGATACCGGTTAACTTTTATCTTCCACCGTAGAGTTGCACAGTGAGTTTTCTCCTTAGCTTTTTTTTCGCGGTTCTATCTCTCTTTCAGTCTTTTTGCATCCGCTCTTTGTAATCCAATACTCGCACGTTGACGCTACCGTCTTTTCAAAACTTTTGTTCGAAAGCACGGAAGCTTCGTAATAGCTGCGGCATTGATTGCTTCGCAGTATCGATCCGCATTATTCTAACAACGCACGATAATCGTTTTTAAGCTTCTTTCTCCCTGAAATCTCGCTTCGATAACGATAACCTTTTTTCTTGTTTTAGCGTAGAAGACCCACCTTCGGAATTCGACCGAGCTTTTAGAAACTCTTCATATATCTTATATATTTTTTGGCTCCCTTTACCGAATTGCCACCGAGGAATGCTAAGGGTAGCACGAAACGCCTCGTGATTCCATCGCCCATGTCGGGCAGGCGGTGCCAGCCTTAAAAGTTAATTGCAACGGCGGTCAGGCAAAGCAGCGGCAGATGTCCCGGATGTGAAATTTTCCTTGCCGAGGTCGGTCGGAGAGGGCGCGGAACTTGTGCAGTTTCAGCAGGAATGATGGGAGTTGGGTGAAGTCCTAATGCCCGCCGGACTCTGTCCCACGGCGGCGAGGCCGAAGAAGGAAAAGGATAACGGCGGTATCCCGAAAGAGCGAGCCGATAATCGTTCCGAAAGTGGGTTCGTAAATAACGATACGAATGAGCTTCTTCCCGGCGCCTGGGAATGGAGAAACGCGAGCTTGCTATACACTTAAGATATTGACACACTTTACATCATTCAATTTCGTCATTCGAGCTGGTGAAGATAAATTTGTCGTTTGAGAACTAACAAGGGGAAGCTCAGGTAACTCACCCTGGGATTTCGATGCCAATTTTTTTGGTTATTCTGGAGGTGAAAAAAAGAGATACGTGTCCTGGCGTTTGATTGAATAGGCCTTAGTTTCGGAGTAATAAATTTATGAAAATTGAAATTTATTTTTTTTGGAAGCTTTTACAGATATGATCGAGTACGCTTGGTTTGCATCGAAATTAATTCCTCAAAGAAATGTATTTGGAAACGTTAACGAAATATGTTTCCCCCGGACATACGGAAAAATAAATGTGTATGTGGTACTCCTTCATTTATTCGTTGTCCAAACTGTAAAAAATTTATGTTTTAAATGTTTTTATGATGTTTATCATCCAAGTAATTGTTCCTCATCAAAATAATTGAATTTTGTAATAAAAAAATTCACATTCACATTCCGATATTTGTTTATTTTTCATAAATTTCAATTTTCACAAATTTATTACTCCGAAACTAAGGCCTGTTCAATCAAACGCCCGGACACGTATCTCTTTTTTTCACCTCCAGAATAACCAAAAAAATTGGCATCGAAATCCCAGGGTGAGTTACCTGAGCTTCCCCTTGTAAGATACTTTACAATTGCGGAAGATATAAAGTAACAAAATATAAGCGTGCAAAATTTTTAAAATTTTTATTCTTAATTATGATCTCAATAAAAATTTTTCAGTAGAGGCCCCTACTGAGAAATTTTTATTGAGATCATAATTAAGAATAAAAATTTTTCAGTAGGGTATTTACTTTTGATCCATTAATGTTCGACATTTATGGAAAATTCGTGGAAACTAAATATTAAAAATCTTTCCACACAGGAATTTATCAAAAAATTTATAAAGTTATATATTAAAATTTAAAAAATTACATTTTATGCAGGGTGAGTTTTTTAATTTGAGACTGCAAAATATCTGGAAAAATAAGCATTGTACGAAAAAAATGTTGCAAATAAACCCTCAATATTTTCGAGGGTGCAGTTCTATCCCGCAAAAGTTAGCCGCCTCCCGCCCTCCCCTGGGGCTGGGGGTAACTTTGAAATCTTAAATGGGAACCCCTACTTTTTATTGCAGATTCGGATTCTACTTCCAAAAAATTATTGTAGACGTCTACGATAATTCGAAAAACATGTTTCAGACAAAAGTTACTTTTCTTTAACGTAGCATCATTATGCAATAAAACATGGGGATTCCCCTTCAAGAAACCGAAGGTTTCCCCCAATTTTTACCGAATGCAGCGCCATCTATCAGGAATCGAAAAAAAAGGTTTAGACAAAATTTACGTGTTTTTGGACGTAGAATCCGAATCTGCAATAAAAAGTAGGGGTTCCCATTTAAGATTTCAAAGTTACCCCCAGCCCCACCCCAGGGGGGGGGGCGGGAAGCGGCTAACTTTTGTGGGATAGAATTGCACCCTCGAAAATATTCAGGGTTTATTTGCAACATTTTTTTCGTACAATGCTTATTTTTCCAGATATTTTGCAGTCTCAAGTTAAAAAACTCACCCTGTATATATGAAAAATTTTTCCTATTTTTTTGTAACGTCGATATTTTTACAGCGAATACTGACCACAAAATTTAGACTATATTTGCACGGAAAAATAAATATATGATTTTGAAGAGACGGGAGTCGAGAGGCGCGCAGAAAGCTTTTCGAAAAATATCACTTTCTTGGGCCCTTACATACGTATCTTCTTATTGTACTACTCGAAGCAGATTTGGGTGCAAATGCGTGCGAGAGTAAATCCTTCAGATACACAATGCTCCGTTCTCTGCGAGAGACCCCTCGATCCGTAAATTTCGTTGCTTACGTAAATACCGAGCGCCACGTATCCTTTACTTTGTGCTTAACTTCGTGAACCAGTTCGCTCTGTAATCCCTCGAGAGCGCATAGAGGCGGCGCAGGACAGGTCGAGTTTACTACGGCGAAGGAAATTCCCGCGGCAGCTCGCGCGTAGAATACCGAACGATAATTAGGTATCGATTTCCCACGTGCCATGGGGGTGTCGGCGATAATCGACTTCGCCTATCTTAGCTGTTGACCATCTGGCTGCCGCCAGCGAGTGTATATATCGAGCACGCTCGTCGTATTCTTCCGAGTACTCGTGAATTCTTAACCCAGTTCCATTGACGGTAGGGGCCGAAGTATTTCGACGAGACGAGGACGCGCCGCTCGGCGCGTCTTGTATGACAAATTGAAGGGTTCTCCCGCCGGGTAAAAACAACCATTCAAAGTGAAGTTCTCAGAACGGCAAGAATGCGATCTTCCCCGTAATGGAAAGTTCGCAATTTTTGCAAGGAAAATAACGTTTTCAGAGCGGGAAACATATTCGACGACCTAGTTGGCGGACGATTTAAATTTTAAGCCCTTCGGTAAGCCCTTCTCAGATTCCTCTGTTACGAAAGATTCAATTATTAAAAAGTTGACGGGAGGTTAATAGCGGTCTTTATACTCGATTGAGATCATCGGGTAAAGATCCGTTCTTCTAGAAAACGTATATAATAAGAAATTTAAATTTAAATTAATTAAATTTAACCTCGCTCATCTTATGAATAATAGAAAGAGGCGAACTGCTTGAGAGCAACTCTGAAAAATTTAACCAGTAGTTAATGTAAAAGCTTTCCGTAAAAATAGCATTTTATTGCGAGAATAAAATAAAATTTTCTCAATGCAGCTTTCAGCTTTCGCTTTTCTGTGTGTTGCTGCATACTGTTTCTTTAAATTTCTTTCGTATCTTCTTTGCAAGCGGATTTTCCAGCAAAAGTTTCTTATGCTAAGAATCAGTATCCAAGATATTAATATCCAAGTTACAACTAGCTTTGGAATAAATGATTTTGAGAGACGTTATTCAAGTGCAATACTTCGCTGTATTATTAATACATTTTTTGTTAATTCTGCACGATAGAACTAAATTATTGAATTCCAAAGTATGCAAAATCGGTTCAAGTAATTGCTATATTGAAATAACTGATTCTGAAATCTGTACCGTTACTCGAGCGGGAATATTCCAATTAGATTAGTATCAGATTAGAAGAGCAGATTAATATCTCGGAATCAATGCATATCTATCCGATTTTACGTATTAAAAAGATAAGTTTTGAAATTAATGTACGCGAAATAAATAATATATGCGATTTGAAAAGTATTATCGAATTTGGTATGTAACTCATGATTTATATTTGGCCGTCTTAAAATCAAAAGATTAAACATAAGAATTATTATTTATTGTCAGCATTCTTTTCCTCCATAATCCGTATCTTACATCCATATTCACATTCACATCCACATCCGCATTCATAAATTTATGACATTTTGATTTATTTAGATAAACAGTTTTTCCTTTTGCACACAACTAGCAGAAATATATATTCGTACGCGAATCTGAACATACTGTGAGTATTAAACTTGTCAATAAATTCAGTACGTCAAGTTATTCTCCGATTACATATAAACATAATTTTCAAACCGCAGATGACATCTCGCTTTCCTTCTTCCTTCCCGCGAAGAATAGATCATGTCTTAAAAATAACTCTGTCCACGACACATTTCGGAATTTCCGAGCGTTGCTTAATATTTTCTGTTTTGAGATATACGGTGTACACCGATGGATTATACACGGTGACGTCGACTTCGCGGTGTGAAATGCCCCTCTGGCTTGGAGGGTGCTGTATGAACAGGACAGGCATTCTAGATCAGACCTCGTGGTGCACGAAGGAAGAAGCCATCCGTTAAAGTTTATATTCCACACTCGACGCTTCCTACGGCACCGGAACTGCGGTGTTCTTGACGATATACGTACGGTCGCCATAAGTCACGTACCGTACGAGCACCGAAGTATTTTCCACCCCCGCGTATTTCAGAACTCGCCCGCCTCTTTTTTTCCCCGTGAGGTATAGATAGAGACAAAGCGATTGAATGAGAAACGTTGACATTTAACGAAATTTCTGCCGCAAAACATTCTACCATAATTTTGAATATCTTCCCCTGCACGGAAGATTGGAAATGTAAAATATTTGTCATAATTTTGAAACTTTGAATGGGGTTGATTAATTAAGCAGAATGTAAGTAAAGAAGTGTATAATGTAATAATCGGATGAAAAATATTTTAATTAAATGATTAAACACTATTAATAATAACTTAAAAAATACTAATAATAATAAAAAAAAATAATTTTAAAAATTCATAACGATTAGACGAGAAAGGTTTTTTAACGAAATATTTGTTTACTGTACAAAAATATTTTTACTATAATTCCGTGGATTCGCCTGGTTCATTCAATTATTCAAGATTTGGATCATTAATTGTTCAAACTACATAATAGTACAAGAGTGCAAAATGTATTAGTAATAATTATATATGCTATTAATAATAATTACATGCTTATCAATAATAATTACATACTTATCATTAATAAATATTAATAAATTAATGACATTAAACAATTAAATTATAAACGATTAAAATCAGATTATCAAATAAACCCCTATAAAATTCCTTGTTTTTATGACGCATCACGTATTAATTCTCTTTTTAATGAAAAAAATATATATTCGCATTTGTCGATTTTTCATTAAAAACGAAATTTAACTTTTCCTTTCCCGAGCGTTCTAACGAATTCACGGAGAACAATGAAACATAAACCTCCACTTCCTCGTCCAATCAAGCAAACGACCTCCGATTATACAATATTTGGTTACGCATTCCCCGAAAGTCACAGATGGAATCGAGAGGGAGAGAGCATGGAAGCGATTTAATTAAAATCGTTCTTTTACCGCGGAAAGCGGAAGAGTCGCGCGATCGTGGTTTCTTTTGCCATAACGGAAAAGTGCTGAACAAGGGGGGTAGATAGCTGAATGTAGAAGGCAATTAGTGTCCGTTCGATCTCTTTGTGCGTCTGACAGTATCCGCTGCTCTACAATGCACAGGTAATTCATGTATCGACAAAGAAATCTTCCCGTTATCAGGTCGGACGTTCAGTATAGAGAAAAGCGAAATTCTTGTGATCAATTTTAAAAAAATCGTGCAGGAATAAAATTTCTTATAAGTACCTTCAGAAATTATTCGGTGTTCGAAAATTACTACGGCAGAACTGATTTTCTTTGATCGAAAAATTTCGAGAGAATCTATCGTACATAATGTAATAATTGTACGTATTAAAAATCGTTGCATTTTAGCGAGACTGTAGAATCTGTGAAACTGCCTTGTAATATGCGTTCTGCAGATCGGTGCGACCCTCGTAGGATTCAGCATGCTTGTTTCTGTAAGCGCAATGTAAGCAACGAGTGCGCGCTAATGAAGAGAAGGATGATATAATTGTGCATTCGGTCGTGTGGCGAGTGCATAAATCTCGGCATGGTGCGAGCAGTCCGAAGAAGGAGTAGCATGAGTGGGAGAAAGGTTGGGAAGAGCGAGAGGACAGGATAGTTGTCGTAAACCTCTTATCTGGAGCAAGGATACCGAGGAAAGAGCAGACTCCAAATTATCCCGCACACATACAAACACATACATACACATATATATATCCCACATGCGCGAGGGTGGTCTCTTATTCTCTCCCCATCTTTCTTAAGAATATTTCTCAGTCGTTTGACATTTTCATCACGAACGTCGTCTTGCCGTACGTGTCACTTTCAGCTAATTTCGATGTAATTGCGAGATGCAGTGAGGATACCGATCTCGCCGTTCGTCTCAATCTTCGACGTTTAGACACAGGGATCTCTCTCTAGTCCGTTTTCTTCATACCCGATCTTGCGAATATGATAAAAATAACGATGATCTGTAATGAATATCTAGCATTGAAAGTTGACAAAACATTTCAGTAAAAGATAATTTATTAATAGATGTTAAAACCCTCAGTACCCATACTGGGTTAGCGTAACCCGGGTTGATGTTCAAAGTTGCGGCATTTTTTCCGATCCCTTTTTACTTATTGCAAAATATCTTTTGTGCTACGACTTTTTCAACTTTCTCACCCGAATATTCTTTTTTCTCAGTCTTTAAACTACTCATTTAAAAAAAATTAATTAAAATCGATGCATTCCAACCCGAGATACAAGCAAAAGAAAACGCCGGGTTAGAAATACCCAAGTAGGTGTAGATATGGACTTTTTTGAAGTGTGGGTACTGAGAGTTAATCATGTAAGATGTATGTATTTTCTTTCTTAATAAAATCCATATTTTAAAAATAAAATTTAATATTTTTATTCGATATTATTATTTGTATTTATTACTCAAATAAGAGTTACTATTATTTTCCTCCTTCAAATACAAAATGTCTCAGTTTCTTGCATTTACGCGTTGAGCAATTTACTGCCGACTTTGCTTTAGCAAAGACAATGAGACATCAATTGATTTCACAGATCCTTGATTCCACTGATCCCTAATTTCACAGATCCCTGCGTCTACGTCTATCACGTTACCCATAACTCCCTGATTTATTATTCATGAATATACAGTCCCTGGTGGGCCCGTTTTAATGCCGCACAACGCAAATTCTCCCTCATAAATAATATGCCTCGCATTTATCGCGGTGACAAAATTTCGCGGCGGAAATACTGATTTTTATGCCATTTAGGTACGCCACGCGGGTGCGGCATAGTTAAGAGGAATATTTCCTATAACTCTGCGGAGTTAAAAAGAATATTTCTATTCTCAGGGTGCTATTCGTTTCGCACATGAGTTATATATCATTTCGCGTTTCTCTCCATCTCCATCCCGTTCCTCCGCAGACCGTTCGCTCTACCTACCGTTTTCATCCCTTATACAGGGTGTCTCGGCAGGAACCGCGCTTTCTCTTCATCACAGAGGCTAAAATGAGCTTTTAAGAACAATCGCGTTTTAAAACCTCATACGTCTTTATTACCTTTTTAAGCGGGAGATTATTGAGATTAACGGTGTCGCGGCCAATCCCAGCGGAAACGAGATTACATTTTTGAATGCGCGAAAATGGCGTGTTGCCGATCGATCAGATTTAACCCTTTCGTTGTCCCAAGAACCAGCCGCCGTATCTTCCTCGAACGCGATCCCCTTTAATTGTTTCCGCGGTAGCTCTCGTTGAAACGAAGTGCGGTTGCAACGGAGGAGCGCTATACGTGTATCGGCGCGTACGCGTAAGTATGTAATACATTTACATACGTATCGCGTATCCCAGCCACCACTGCACTGGTGGAAGTAACGCTCGCGTTGCCAATTTACATGTCTCGTCTTGGTTGTCCGCGTGAGCGCACTTCGCCTACTTATGTACGTGATTCCACACCCGTACACGGTAAAGACTTACCTTCGTCACTTATATGAGCAAAAGTGTCAAAGAAGCTTCGCGCTGCCTCGTCACGAGTCAGCTAGGGATCAAGATGTTCTGATTCTGAGCTATCGCGAAAATTACCCAAGTCGGAAGCGTGAACCAAATTTGGTTTCCGAGAAAATTGCCACCGCGAGCAAGCGAGTTTCTTCTCCGCGTACACTTTCGATCAGATTCGTTAATTATCAGGGACGGTCTCCGCCGATATTTTCGATTTTCTACAGAATTTTCGCTAAGATCAAGAAATAATGTACAGAATATTCCGCGCGTGTCCACAAGAATTCAGATCTATAAATTAATTAGAAGTGTCATAGTTTTAGAATGTTCAATTGAAGCTAATGACGTTGACGTTCCGCGAAAATCCGCTATGAGAGAATCCAATTCCGATAGACTTAACGTATAATTTGATATACTATATTATGCAATATTATGAAATTTCTTCATGGTTAACGTAATTACAATTCGTAATACGATTAAATAATTCAACACTGAGAGAAAAATGTATGATATTTGGAACTATAATGACATAGTAAATGATTATTAGTTAGAAGTATCATTTTTATAGTAAGTGTTACCATTTATGTTGGTGACAATTACGATATAGGCATAGTATAAGTCACCATGTAAAATTTTTACCAATAATTATAATCATTTGAAGTAAAAATATAGTAAGATAGAATATATGGAATAGGTAAGAGAAATTAACCATTTTATATAGTCAATACAATTGGAATATTTGGCAAATATTGGTACAGATTCTTAGCATGCTTTAAGTACTATATACATGGTAATAATAACAAAGCAAATATGATGACTATGAAGGAGGGCTGGTAAATTAGGCCAAATTCTGCCCCGCGATGGAACCTAAACTAACCTTTAAAAATCCTTCTTTAGGTCCTAAGAAGTACGAAAATAACCGTTATTTATCCGAGAAGTGGTGGGAAAGTTGTGAGAATAGCTTATTGAGCTATTAGGCGTAATATTGGTTTATACATAGAAACCAACATTCTGCTCATACCAACTTTAGGAAATTGCATCTGTGTAACCAAAATAAACTATTTCTTATTTTTTTATATTTAAAAAAAAATTTTTTTGTGTTTTTAACTTTTTTAATTTAAGATTTGATTTATTTACATTATTTAGCGAGAAGAGCAGGAAGTTGTATAAAGAAACATAATATACACAGAATAGAGCGCAAGCATCCTGCCAAAATCTAGTCGTATTTCCTGTTCTTAATCCTCATCGTTTTCATCGTTAATATGTCGCGTCGTGTTCCTTTTACACGTAGCTAGCCCACAAGAGCAGTAGCTCAACTCGCCATTAGGAATACTGCATATCAAAAATACTAAAGCGACTTATAAATAAAACAGTGTCGGCATGTATTTGACTTGAAAAAATGCAATTTCCTAAAGTTGGTATAGAGCACACTAAAAGAAAGGTTTAATTATAAAAATCCAGGCTTGGTTAATGTTACCAAGCACCTTGGTGAAATAGTTTTAACTAAACGTATAATAAGTATTACATAATTTAGTATGCTCAACTAAACAAAATTTGCTCTTTTAAAATGTTTATAATTATTACAAAGTGTTTTGTTATTATTATTATATTCGGTAATAATAATGAAATACTTTTTAAAAAGTATTACTAAATGTATCTCACAAGTTTACCAAGAATTTTTTTTTCAGTGCAGAATGTTGGTTTCTATGTATAAACCAATATTAAGCCTAATAGCTTAATAAACTATTCTCACAACTTTCTCACCACTTCTCAGTGAAAATAACCTCTAAATAACGGTTATTTTCGTACTTCTTAGGACCTAAGGAAGGATTTTTAAAGGTTAGTTTAGGTTCCATCACGGCGCAGAATTTGGCCTAATTTACCGGCCCTCCTTTCTGTTCACTCTGCTATATTTTGCATGTTTAAATGAACTATAAAAATATGTTTGAGGCCAAAACTCACTATAAAATATAGTGAGATTATTGTTATTCCAACTATTTTTTCTGTCAATGAATAAATCAGATAGTTTCTTTAGATTAATAAATAGAAAGGTCAATATAAGACAAGCACTTGTTAGATAGAAAATCAATAAGCTTAATCTTTTATTAACAAAATGTAATTAAATTAGATACGTTTCGATTTACTTAGTCATCTTCAGTCTAATGGTTAATATAGTATAATCTTATAAATACGATGAGAGATGAAAGTACATGAATAAATCGATCATCCATAATCATGTGACGAT
>NJRL01000240.1:67256-92585 GCA_003063815.1 Aphaenogaster rudis
AATCGTGATTCTTATAAAATTGATGTCATCGTTAAGTGTAAAAGACGTTAAATGATAAATTCAATTATAACAAATCAATATTGGAACGTCACAAATAAATTAAAAACTTACAGATATGAGACAGAATATGTGTGTGCGCATTTTTAACTATATGTGTTGCTGCTGTGTATGATAGATAACGAATGAACAATAAGATAGAATAATTTAAGTGAATCTAATAGAAGGTCATGAGGTAAAAACATATAGAGGGTCATCTTATTGTTTATTTGAGATAGCGTTTAATAAATATAGTTAATAAATAGCGTCTAATAAATATAGTTTCTAACAAATAGAAAATAAAGATAGTTTTTTAATTTTCAATTTGTATTTAAAAGTACAAATTTATTATAACATTTATAGGGAAGAGTTGCCAAAATCGTACTACTTCAAATATTTTATATTATATTTCTTTTATTGTGATTGATGATGAGATGAATTGACAATGATGAATGAAAAATTGATAAAGTACGATTTAGGTGACCAATACGCATTAGACAACTCTCTCCTACGTACCGCCTTTTTTGTCAATTTTCATTAGGTCGGTGTTTTTATGAATTATTTCAGAGAATATTGACTTTTTATATCCTTGGTGCTTTATTCCTTAATATTACAAATCCGTGCTCATTTCTGTATGTTTTACAGATTTCTTCATAAATCTCCAATTTTTTCGAATTCTTATAGATCTTATAGATCCTTGATTACACGAGCATATCTTTCATGAATTCTTAATTCTTTCAGAAATTCGTGTCGCCGATTAAATTAATCTGAAGTTTCACAAATCTTTGATCTTCGAAGGTCCACCGGATGCTTCGTTTCGTAGAATATTGTCTCGGCGAATTACCAGCATGTAAGGCGTCGCAGAAAAACGCAGAAAAAATATTACGGAGGTCGTTGGACGGGGTCGAAGTTTCGGTCTGACTCTCCCGATAGTCGCTATCCTTAACTGATCTTAACTTTGGAGAGAATTTCTCGTGACCAATCCCGTAGGAACTGTCGAACCTTAGTCCGCCGTGCGCCGACACGGGAATCGTTTCAAACCGACACAGGACTTCTGGTTCAATCAGGTAATCTAACTACCCGGCAATACAATGATCCACGAAGTGATAAAGTGAATGAAGTGACTCAATCGAGAGTTCATCTCTCTGTCGAAATTCGCCAACGATACGATACGCGGTGGTTCGGGCCGAAAAGCTGTTATTTTTGGTAATACTTAATTGGTCTTAACTTGGATGAGAATCACAGAGTCCAAAAATATAACGTTCACATATAAATTAATTTAATCAACGGAATAATACAGCATTGCCTGATAAGAAATATTAATAGTTCTTGTGTTGTATCAATTTAAGATTACATAGAAAATTATATATGGATCTCTCTCTCTCTCTCTCTGTCTCTCTTTATATATATCCATAAACAACATGATCAAATAAATGGGTTTTATACATCACTTACTTCCATAAATTTTCCTTACGTTTCCCCAAACGAGAAAAGCTGCTTATACCATTGCTCCAGCCAATGGGTCATATTTGCTTACATTTTGCGCTTGCCATGACGTATCGACGTCATCCATCTACTTTCTATTTTAGTAACGCGATTCTTATAGTGAGATAATTTTCGTGTTGCAATATTATCGATCAACAACCGTCGTCGATTGTACGTAAACGTGAAAATTCGCGAATACCGCCACTACAGGCACAGCCGTCGATGATCGATCGCGAAAACGCAAATGACATCGATGGGCGATGTAATAAATTACATATCGCGGAACGAGCCGTCTCAATTACATATTTCGCAAATTGAACGGGAGCGTAACGAAATTTTTAGCGAATTAAGCGCATCATCGTAACGCGGAACGGCTCGTTTTAATAATCGGCCCGGGGAAAATAGCGTTTAAATGTCAGTTTAATTCGAAATCTCGAAAAGGGATAGGGCCGGGTTTCCAGGTCAAAGGATATTCATAAGCCGTAGGTGAAACGCGAGTCGAACAGACGGCGATGTACACGTTCGTTTTACACCGGTAATTAACGTTTTATTACCTATACTCGCGCGCGATGCTTTAATGTGTGAGCGCGTTTAACACGTGAGATGCTCGAGTAATACTCGAGTAACACACGCTTGTTGCACACACCGCGGCCCGTAATAAAATTTTATATCGCTTCGACGTTTCTCTAGCGCTTTTTTTTAATGGATATTATTTCTCTGTATAAAACGTTCGCGGAATCGCTCGCGCTTGTATGACGCGGATAAATAATACACCGACGAAGAAACGAACGGCAATTGATACACACGAAAATAATATCGATATTTAAAACTTGAAAATTCTTAACTGTTTATGCATATAATATAGATACAAGAATTGACGTTTTTATAAAAACTAGAACAACATAAGCGCGCGCTACGCGCAAGCCATTTTCTGATCTTTAATATTTTTTAAATTGTAATATATTATATATACATATATATATAATATTATATATATATATATGGTTAATAATATATATGTTTAAAAAAAAATATATATATACATATTAAACATATACATTAAACAGTATATTAAATACGTTAATATATAATATGTTAAATATATTTAAAAATATTTACTAATCAAGAATTGCCAGAATACTTAAATACCTATGTATTTCCGGTATTCTTTTTTTTCATGAATTATTATCCCTAAAAGTACGCGTCATAGCAAAAAAATATATTCAATCACAACATCAAAGGGTCATAACATATTAAGGTACGTTTATAAAAAAATTAACAGTTTACAAGATAATTTATATTTTATGTCAAAATATAATATAATAAAGTATAAAATATCTCGTAAACTATTGATTTTTTGATAACTCTGCTTTAATACTTTTATATGCAGAATAATTAGAAGAATCATATTATACAAAAAAATCATACAATTCCATTTTAAAAAATAGTAGTGACCTCCATGTAACTTTAAAAAATTGATTTTTTTGAAAATTGATTTTATCATTGTCTCCCTTCAGATCATACAATTTTTGTTTGAAACATTTTTTGTTGTGACACGTAATTTTAGGGATAATAGCTTATAACAAGTTGTATGGTCCACCCTGTATATTTTCATTGTAATTGTTTAATTTCTCATTATCTATATGTAATAGAAATCTTGTAATATGACTTCTTTTAGAAAAATTCATGTTTTGTTAAATTTTCTTTAATTATAAGTTAAAATGTTTTCACATTGAACTAAATTTGATAAAGAAAGTTATGATATCACGCGTATATAATGTATATTATGTATTATTATTTATTATTATATATATTATAAATTTTATATATAAGTACATTTACACTCTTTAGATTAATCAAATTTATAAAAATTAAAATACTTGTTTGTAATATATATTTCTTAAAGATATATTTCTTTATATACATAGTTTTTAACGCATCTATTACTTCGTTGATTACCAAGAAAAACTCTTAATGCTTGCCAGGAACGGACTCGTGAAAAAGCAACATAAAGTTGTCCATGATTAAAAACATCTTTATGAAGATTTATTAAATTATAAAATTATAAAATTTTTGCGTAAATATATTTTATTTTTTAAACTAACTTTGCCGTTAAACTCCTCTTCAATTTTTAATAAGAAAAGATCGACTTTAATTTTTTCTGTAGAATAAGTAATAAAAATGAAACATGCAGCAGTGGAACAGCATGTGTAATTATTTGCTATTATACATCGTGCGCGAAGAGAGAAGAAGCAAAGACGATTTATTATTTTCCGTCTACAAGTTCAAGCTACAACTTCATTGCGTTGCATAATAATATTTAATCATATTTAATCACGCTCGACAGGCTCGTGCGGCGATCGCGCGACAATCTGCAATATGACGATCGGTTGCGTGTATCGTCATGCGGAATTGTTTGCGTTCAATCAAGCCGCGGCTTGTCGTTCTCCGCATTTTCATTTTCCTACCAAGCCGGGATGACTCAAACGGGCTTTTAACGAAGACATTATTACCGCGAGCCTTCGAGACTGATTACTCTTCATCAATAGGAGGGTTCTACGGCGCTACCCAAAGACTATAAAAGACAAGCTGGTTGCGATCGATCGCCAGTATACCGCGGCTTTTTATTGTCGCGGTGCCGAGCAAACGTGCGGTTCGCGTAGCGCAAAAAGGTTGCGCCAGCTTGTCGCATCTGGCTTGCAGTATTGTAGCAGCGGCAGCGGAACGCCGACGCTTAAAGGGTGAGTTTCTTAGTTTGCGAACGGCATTGCGCTGCACCCTTAATGCCCCGCCGTTATTGAAACAGGACAATACGGAATTGATGAGTTCGTCAGCAAACGCGCACCCAAACACACGCGCGTGCACACACAATAGGAATATTATTCCGTGCGATATTCGTGATTTTCCCATTTTTCTCTCGCAACTGTTTATTATACCTGACTTGTATTTTAATGGAGCAGCGCGCATCAAAACGGTGAGTTCTCAATTCAACAATATTATTCCACGAGTGATTCGTACTTTCTCGTTGGGTCGTCCCGTTATACGTAGTTTATATTATAATGGAGCGATATTGAAACGGCGAGATATTTAATTCGGAAATATTATTCTGCGATGTCTGACGCTCTTTAATCCTCGGGCGAGAGGAAATTTGGATTATAATTCTGATGATGGATCTTTATTCAAATGTAAAACGCTACGTCCGTATTTTATGTTGTGAGGTCCGAATTATCGTGAGGCAACATTCAAAGCACGAATTAACGAATATAACGAATTAACGTACAACAAATATAAGTACAAACTGAGTATTTAAATAAACAAAACCATAAATTATATAAACACGTACATGAATGAATAAATTAATAAACAGATATAATGAAAATTAATTTGCGTAAATATGTATGATCATATCTGTGTGTGCAAACAAAGACAAGTAAAGAAATGCCGATACTGATCGTAATGTAACGAATACTTCTTCTAACTATGGAAATTAGTAACGTCCTGTACAACAAATCTTTCCATCGAAATTGATAAAAAAAAAGGAAATGATAAAAATTGGGAAACATATCGTCGATTCCGGTTATAACGGGAGGATGAGGTAGCTGGTAGTGAATGGATGAACGAGCGCCATACGAAAGCCCGGAAGCGGCTTTAACGAGATTCGGGGAGGGTACGGTGCGACGAGGACACGTAAGGGTGCGAGGCACCACCGCGCAAAAACTTCCTATGTGTACGCGTATAACAGTACGAAACTGTTCGTGTAACAGCTACCGAGCGTTGCCGGGTAAAATCATGGGTCAGCGAAGACCGGGAAGAGAGTACGCGACGGGATTGGCAAAACCGTTTGATGCAGTTCCCAACAAAACTCCGATGAGGCGAGCTGTCCCAGGGAAAACACAAGTGCCCGCTATCCCAATTAGCGCGATCACCACCGGCATTTAATTAACCATCCGCAGTTCACAAATTTCTTACACCGAGAGAGAAAAATGTATGATATTTGGAACTATAATAACATAGTAAATGATTATTAGTTAGGAATATCATTTTTATAGTAAAGTGTTATCATTTATGTTGGTGACAATAACGATATAGGCATAGTATAAGTGACCTATGTAAATTAATAATTTTTACCAATAATTATAATCATTTGAAGTAAAAATATAGTAAGGTAGAATATATGAAGGCCCGAGGGGAAAACAAGAATGTCAGTTTTATACTTTTTGAGTAAAATGAATTTTAAAGTTTGTTATTTTCCCTTGTTATACCCGAAAATTTTCTACCTTCATTTTTTCATTGATTAATACAGTTTTTAATCTTACTTTTTAAGTATTTAAAAAGTGTACATCAGTTTGTAGTAGCTTTTAAACGCTACAAAATGACGACCATATCTCATTTTTAATAAAATTGACATTCCTTGTTTTTCTCCCCGGGTCTTCATATGGAATGGTAAAAGAAATTAACCATTTTATATAGTCAATTAGAATATTTGTATAAAATATTGGTATAGATAACTATATTCTTAGCATGCTTTACTATACACATGGTAATAATAATAAAGGAAATATGATAACTATAAATCTGTGTTCACTCTGCTATATTTTGCATGTTTAAATGAACTATAAAAATATGTTTGAGGCCAAAACTAACTATAAAATATAGTGAGATTATTCCAACCATTTTTTTCTCTCATTGTCGGTGTACAAGCAACAAGCTTGCATGTGATTTTTTTTTTTATTATAATAAATTTGTCCCGATAGAAAACTTGTTTGTTTATCTGTAACTTAGCAGCAGGTACGCATAATCATCTTATGATCGTTCACGTGGACCATAATGAATGCCTGAGATTATCCGCTATTCATTATTTAACGATAATGTTTACATGGCGGAAGAATCCGATCGAATCTCATTAATTATGCGCATTAATATACGCATGATTTATTAGCTGATTATCATGAAAAAACTATGTTCATAACCGGCAAGATCTTAAATATTGCACTCGTCCGATAGTGGATATTTATGGAAAACCCGTTATGAATTCAAGATGATCATTAGCAACATAATTAGACTTAATTGCGATTTGATTATTACAGCTTTTACCGCATCTACGCGAATAATAACTGTTACGTTGAATAGCGCATATTTTTACGATGCTTCCCGCCATTGAGGCGGAAATAACCGAGGAAAAAGAAATGTTCTTACGCAACAACGTAAACGGCACGGGACAATTTTTAATAAATTCGATGCTCCAATTATTTCGTTACGTAACGAGCTGTCAATTGTGAAACGTATTTTTCACGAGAATTATTTCGGCGACGCGATTCTCAAAATTTTTGTCTTTGTGCGATTGAACAATTGGGATGTGTAATTGTCGCGTGCGACACATCAGGATGAATTTAGATTTAAATAAAATTTGTATTTTTTATATATAAAATGTCGGTTTGTATTTATATATAAAATTTGTATTTAAAAATAAAATTTTGGTCTTATTTATCTTGATCCAATGTTGCTAATGCTGCTATTGCGGAAACTACATGTATAAATCGAATAGTGAAATAATTAATATATAATACTATGTGCTCTAAGGTAATTGCCTTTCCTTTTAACAGTACATTTCCTGATGAACTTGGGCTCGATTTCTTTTTGGCGAAAACTCTGCCGTTTCTTTCGTTTATAGTTCTCTCTCGTTTCGAACTTCAGTTACAGTCGTTTGTTGCTGCTGCAATCTATTATTTTTAATACATAGTAGCTCATTTATAAATAATTTCATAAATTCGAAATAAAACGTGCTCCCGTTGATATATTTATTAATTAACAAGAAATTTTTTATTAGAAATGTAAATCATCGTTGCCAAATAAAAATTCATTTTCAATTCTCTAACAAATAACTTATAAAAAAGTGGCTGAGCACAAACTGACTCATCAAAAACAGAATACTTAAATATCTACACTTTTAATATATTCCTTTGAAATAAAAAATAAAACATATGAAATATAATTCGTGCATCCAATGAATGGGCGTATAACGTATGTAATCTTTTTTCTGTCAAAGATAATTTTTTTCAATATTAAGGTTACTAATTTTTTTAATGGAATCTCACATATTTCTGTGTTCTTTGCGTTTTTTTGATATTCTGCTGATATCACGGCACGACTCGGAAGTTTATAATCAAGCACCGAAACTTTTGAGGTATAAAATCGTTTTACTAAATTGGTATTAATCGGTCAGAATTGGTGACCATCTTAATAGCGTCGCGCATATTTTCTCATATTTTCAAATCCAGTGGCATTTAAATATCCTGCTCTTTTCTTCTGGTGACTGCGTGGCAGCCTTGTTTCCGCACCGACAATATTACACTTGTAAATCCTGTGCGCGACTTTTCAGACACTATGTACGTTCCAACGCGCGTCGCTCTACGCGCACGGGAAAACGTATTTAGCCGGTAATGAGCGGCTGGAAGTTTTTGTTATAATTAGGTTGCTACCTCGCTTCCGGTATCCCGGTGCGCGAGCTCTCGCGGAACTGAGATTTCTTTATCAAGCTCCTCTCTCTCTCTCTCTCTCTCTCTCTCTCTCTCTTTTGCGGCGCCCTAAAAAAATGTATCACGCGCGTACACCGTACACATTGTACACGGGAATAAAGATGCGCAAGGCGCACGCCGGGTGATGCATATGCATATGCACGAGCGCGTTTTGCAAAGAGAAAGAGAGAGAGGGGGAGGAGGGGGGAGAGAGAGAGAGAGAGAGAGAATAGTTGATTAGCCCTTTTTCTGACACGCGTCCCGGAAATGTTGCCTTTATTAACCAAGATGAAGAGGGAACTCCAGGCACTACGGCTCTTCCTTTGTCATAGCGAACAAATTTAGCTTTTCACTACGTTGAATCTTCTAAATCCTTTATTTATTTATTCGTTCATTCGTTATTTTTTTTTTGTTGCACCTTTGCTTACCCTCGAAACAGATTTTACGTCAGGAATTAAAGCGTAGCTTCCGGCGCGGCTCGTGCATTATTTGATGAAATTAGAAATAGAGCAAGGAAACCTTGTTTCGGACTTTCGGCAACGCGAGCTCGAATTTACTGAGAGCTACTACTGTCGCGAAATGCTACTGTTCCCGAGGTCCCACAGGTCACTCTGCAAGTAGGTAGGTATATAGATTGCACCCCCTGTGCCACCCTGTGTGTGTGTGTGTGCTTAAGGAAACTTCTCGTTCCCCCTTTCCCATTCCCTCAGCCCCCCGGATAAACAAACTTATCTGTCTGATCTGCTCAAGAGTGAAAGAACGTTCTTTCCATCGCATCGACATTCTCTCTACACGGCCGAGAGACACTGGGTATCGATCGATTCCGGTCGATGCAGGACAAATGCGGGTTTATGCGGACGCATATCACGGAATCGGCGTTCATGCACTTAATGCATTGGCGCATCATAAACATTTTCCTTTCGGATATGCGCGGATATGCGCGGATATGCCCGCCTGTCGCGTAAATAAGGTCTGACAAGGGCATTAGTCGTAGTCGCAGGGATATCGATATTCCCTCGTATTCATGAGCTATAAAACCATACCTAGGCTGGACCATAAAAGTTGCAACGCAAGCTAAATTTACGAACAAGACTGCGATCGGCAAACTTTTTTCTTATTATTGAAACACAGTGCTGACGTCTTCACATTGTAAATAGTGTCCTAGAATTGCGAATATCAGTACAGATTGCGCAGTAAATCTAAAGTTTATTCGTCTCTTTATTTCGCGCTTTACACTGAAAAAATAATTTTGCTGTCATAATCAAAATTTGGTAAACCTAACCAAATAATTTAATTAATATAGGCTCAACCAAATGTTTAATTACTCCAACCAAAAAATTTGGTCCCTTCTATTTAGTTCCTACAACAAAAATATTTCTCTTGTTTTAATATTTTCTTTTAGATATGTTTTGTCTTAATTTTATAATTGTAATGTTAAAATAATATTTATTTTCAAAATAATATTTACTCTTGGTGCCCAATTTTGGGGACTCTTCTTCCAAGAGTCATCATCAGAACATGAATGAAAAATCTCATTGTATAATGCTGTGTCTTTTATTCCATCTCCTGCGGTATTTTACTTACGAGAAATAGAACTCTGCCGCGTCCATCTGGCGGCGATGCCGCGTACTGCTCGCGAGTGAGCAGCACGTTGTCTTTTCGTTTTGTCGAATTTTGTGCTGTTTGGGTATAATACTTATTATAAATTAATACAATTAGAATAATTACAAATTTTTTGCAAAATTCGTTTACTTAATAATACAAATGGTTTTATTAATAATGAATTTTTAATTAATGTTAATGAAACCAAAACAATTAAGCAAATAATTTGGTTGCGCTAATTTAAACGAATTTGTAAATTTTGCTCTGTCTATAATAAATTTGGTTGACGCAAGTGAAATATTTTGTATTGCCAATCATAATGTGTGTACCAAATATTTTGGTTACAGTTAAAAAAATAGTTTTTTCAGTGTAATCTTTCGAATTAGTCTGCAGTTTGAATGAATTTTAACCGCTTTTGAGAGCTCTTGTATTTTTATATCATCTATTTATCTTATTACTTCTGTTTAGAAATTGAATTTCGATCTGCTTGAAGGACCAAAGTGTTGACACTTGCCTTCGATCCGTCTTGCTTGGATCAGAAATATTGATAAACTTATTAATAATTGTGTTAGGATGGTAATTTAATTGATTAGATGTTTAATTATTAGTGGACTGTATTTATTACTTGTTAGATAGTCAGAAAATTACTGATTCGTCAAGATATAATATTAAAACGCGCGAACACAATTGTCTCGGATCGATCGTTCTCGGTATTTATCGCGAGATTCGGTGTATATAAATTCACCTTCGGAGAATCGCTTAAATTCGCTGAAACTTTCTTTGACACTCGCTCGTCATTACACGCTCCGGTCTATTTATATCTTATTTCCTCGACGTGTCGAACGTTACATCCCCACTGCGGGAATCTCCTTCTATCGTTCGCTTAACTGATTCCTATCTAAACGGTAAATACATTGCTTTCAAATCGCCCTTACGGTTGTCGCTACATTAAATCTATACAACTTCTATAAAAAGTCTGTATAATCGTCATATCTTATGTGTCTTGGCCGTCTCGAGGTAGATAAAACAGCATAGAATAAACGAAGTCGCCAACGTCACCTTTATATTTTCATCCATCATAAAACAGTAGATGCTTTTCCGATTCGATTTCGTAGTTCAAGTCTTCGACAGAGATAAAATGTAAAAACATTGCACTATTTTATCAGTGACCGGACAGTTATCTTATTCGTTTTCTATATTTTTATAAATTATTAGTGAGTTATTTCAAATTTTTTCATTTATCAAGGAGAGAGTCCACATTTTCAATATTTTTATATTGACTTTATATCGCGAAATATCAATGTCGTATCTCGAATTTTTAAAAAATTTCAGATGCAAATATATTTTTTATAGTAATTTATCTTAGTAATTGATCGACATACGTAAAGCATCTTCGTCAACTCGTGCATCTCCGTTTTAAAATTTACAAAACTTTTCCTCTTTCTATCCCTCTCTCTGGTACCTTTGAATGAAGAAAAACGGACAGACATTTTGTTTCTCTTTCTACCTATTACTGTTCCATAAATTTTCAAGCTTTTCCATCCCGAAAGTAATGAGCAGCGTTTTGGGGATCGGGGAAATTTTATAAAAAATTTGCGAGGAAGAACATTACATCAGAAATTAGCGCATTAATTAAAAAACTGCACATTCGGTCTAATAATACTAATACGCACTTAAGCAATGCTCTCTGCATATTAAAAAAATTACCCAAAATAATCGACGGAGGCGCAAACCGCGAGGATCGTTTGATGCTCTCGCGTTCGTTATTAATAATTTAGCGATGCATCTACCCGTGTGCATTTACCCGTGGGAGTCGCCGGCTAATATCCGGCAGGTTGAACCGGCTGCGGCAATATCGCGGAATCGGCGCATGAATTTTCGGTCATCGCTTTATCCCCCGTGTATCTCGCGCGAACCGCGTGCCCCTTTTCGAATAATCGGGCTTCCTCTCCGCGCGAGTTTCCGCCGCTCGCGGGTTCCGCCGTCGCTCCGGACCCCGTCCCATCCCGTCCCAACCCATCCCGTACCCCCAGCTTCAGAGGAGCTTGCGCCAGTTAGCACGCAGAGAGCCGCGCGCCGCGCGGTACGGAACACTCCGGGACAGGTCCCCAACGCGGTAGCGCGCCGCCGGCCGCAGTACCGTCGTACGGTTTGCGCAAGAACCATCTCGTTCCTCATCGGCATGACACTCGGCTCACCTGTCGCCGTACTGTCGTAAAGTCCGAATCCTTCCCGCGACTCGGCCCGATCGATCTCGCGCCCGAGTCCACGACCTTCCCCACGTCGGTCCTCCGTCTTCCGCCTTTCGATCAAGATCCCGCGCCGATCCCCGAGTCGTCGGGCACGCTTGCGTGAATAGTGAATAGACCCGATTGATAGACCCATTGATCGCCGGTGAACGATGTGATCGCGTGGTCCCCGATGGTGCTCGGCTCGGTGACGATCGAGGCAGTCGATCGTAAACGCGCCTCTCGATGATCCTCGAGAGGATGGACACGAACGCGACGACGCACGAAAGGGACGAGGGCGCGAAGGGTTTCAAAGCTGGTTTCGCTCCTGGCGATATCGTCCTCGAAACGTAGACGCCTCTTAAAACGCGGCTCGGCGATTGAGAATCGATACGCGCGTTGCGGCAGAATTATGTGACGATCGTGCTTCCCCAAGTCCCCTTGGAATTTCGAGCATCCCTCGAAAAAGACGAGTCTCTTCTTACGCGAAGGATCTCGAGGATCCGCGGCCGAACATCCAGCATCCAGGTCGTTTCATCCAGGGTGTTAATTATACGAGTTCGCGCGTGTTAATTATCCGAGATCGCCAATGCGCCGTCGGGTTTGCTTTTAGTCATTTAGTTTTCATTCGTTTATCTCTCAGTTTAGCTTTCCTTCGCGTCTGTTGTTTCGTCGTTGTTCGAGTTAATAGCGCGAAATTTAGACACTTAAACGAACACAGACGAGATCGGATTCGCTTCCTCAAACGTTTAAGGATCACACCCGTATCCGCGATTGCATTTATTTCCGCGTCGATTATCGGTCAATCGTTCATTACCTCGTTAACAAATACATCAGGTTTATTTTCGTGTTAATTGTTCGACCGTTAGAATTGTTAAGCGACATTTCGAGTTTACTTTCTCATTAATTAATCAAATACCCTAATTGTTAATTGATATATATATATATATACACGATTGAATTTTATTCTCCCGTTATTTTTATAATTATTATATCAGTTATCAGTTTTATTTTTGGATTGTTGAATTTTTAGAGATTTTAACAGTCAGAGGACAACGACCGCAACTTTAGGGTTCGAAAAGACCGAGTGACACGCGATTGATCTGTACTGACAATACTGAGGGTACAGAAAGTTCAGCGATCACACATAACTTCACTTCGTCGAATGTGTTTCCGCGAAGACAATCTCGTGAGAGGTGCGAGGCAAACGGTGGGACTTAAACGTGATTTATTTTTCGTCGCAAAGGTAAAAATACCGATGGAAGAAACAATGTTGCGACGCGTCGCCTGGTGCTTCATTTGATACGAAATATCAACAGCGACGGCAACTGTATAGCCAAACAATCCATCAGAAACAACGGCAAACAACGGCAGTATTAATCAACGCGCTCGAGTGACGCGTATGCGTTTAAATAATAAACAATAAACGGTGGTATAAAACTGAGAATGGTGATCCCGTGAATTAATCGCTGCCAACGGGTGTTACATTAACTGTGGACGAGGGATTTGATTCTCCGCCTGACGTGTGTTTGTGTGTCTGTGTGCATGTGCGGTTCACTTTATACACGGCGGCGTTTGCAATGAGATCGGACGAGTCAACGGGGTTGAGCATCGTTAATTATCTTAGAGCCGCCGTTAATTGCCGCTAATTAATCAGCGCGACTCTTCACGCTCCTTGTCTCTGTCGGATTCGAGCTGCGAGCTGTTTCATCCGGCTTCTCGCCGTCGCGAGGTGAGTCGAACTGCCTAAATAATTTATTAAAATCTTTATTCGACCCAACTCTGGCCCAATTATTTTTATTAAAAAAAAAAATAAATTCCTAGCGCAACGTTTCGACCCTCGCTTTGGGTCCTCCTCAAGTGCAAATCTGTAAATCACAGACTGAGAATAGAGTGAGACTTACAACAATTAAAGTAAGAAAAGATCAAACATTTATACATACGTCGTATTGAGTAAAAATATATAACCAACATGCAAACATTTTTCGTGTCATGAGATGTACCAATAAATCATTATTCCTAAAAACTGAAGTAACTAAGTGTGAGAAGATAAATGAATATATAGAGAAAGAAGAAAAAATCATAAAAAAGAAAGAAAAACTATTTACATGTTTGTGTGCCAAAAAATGTGAAAAAGTATTTTAAAGAAATTAATACAGTGTCTGAGAATGCTGTGTATCAGAATGTCAATTAGTTAAACCAGAAGAACAAAATTTATTAAAACCGAAAAGTTTTTCTGTCAAAAAGAATATATATCAAATATGGAGAAAGACAAACAAAGAACTAACTCTAATAACGGTAAAACCACTCAAGATATCTGCATGAGGTCAGAAGATGAACAATCAAATAAATATATAAATATATAAATAAAGTTAAGACAAGATCACACTTTTAATTATTCGGTTGTAAATTGGATTCAAATGTTCAGTATCTTTCTGTAAATTAATGGCGCTGATGTACTTTTTAATAAGAAACATTTCCGTAATATATCCGCGTAAATAATCCTCAGCGATGATAGCTGTTCGTACATATTTTCTACTCACCATGAGCAGCACTCTAAAGGCTCCCGCACAATCAAAAATATAAGGAACAGATATTAGCGATTGGGATATGGAAGAAGGAAGAAGGAAGAATCTTCCTTCTTCTTTCTTCCTCATCCCAATCGCTAATATCTGTTCCTTGTTCCTTATTTTGATTGTGCGGAGGCCTTAAGGATGCGTAAGACACTCGGCAAACACGTTCAAAATCGTTTTTGTCGAGAGCTTGCGAATTAATAAACCGAAAGGAGGCGGAGTGTGTGCCTCCGTTGATTGTAATCGAGGGTACGACAACACCGTGTAATCCGATTTTCATAATTCGGAACTGATCGCCTCCCGACGGTGATTCGAAACGACGATAAAGTGGAAAACATGACAAAGACCGAAACGCGACATGTGTAAATTTTTATATTAACTCTCTTAACTGTGAATATGTGCTTATATTACACTCTGATGGACGTGGAGCCCTAGGATTCTTTTTAAATATGAATAGAAAGAGAAATGAAATTAATTGCTCTCCATCTTGTATACTACTGCTGTATTTTTCAGTATTAATTGTGCACAGAATTAAATTTCATTCTGTGTACAATTTTAGAAAAAGAAAGAACGTGATTGATAACGACGTCAGAATTACAAAATAAGTGGCAAAAATCCTAGTGACATCCGCAGTTGAGAGTTAAATCTGCACATATCGATACTGCATTTCCGGTTCTCAGATTTGAGAATCTCTTTTTTTTAGTCTCTTGACTTTTGCCCGAGCGTGAAAGAATTGCAGCGTTTCTTCGGGTTAGTTGCGACACTAACGCACATCTGCCGCAGCATATCTCACGGCTCGACCTCGCCGATTCTTTACATCCGCATTTACGTTTACGAGCGTGGAGGGCACGAAGATAAGTTAGAGTCGTTGCGGCAAGTTTTCGAGGCGGGCGCGTTCGCGAAATTTACCGTTGCATTGTGCGTCTCTCTTATCGGCCGTAACAGTTTCGGACTCGGGCCTGTCCCTGGTCAATGAAGCGAGGAGTTTGAGAAACTTTGCCTTTCAAGCAATTTCTCATTTGCGATTATTCACTGCGCTTATAAAGCGCGAGCTCATACCTGCATTGGTAAAAAGAGAACAGAGAGACAGATAGAGAGAGAGAGAGAGAGTTATGTTTTATAAAAAATAATGATATAATAAAATAATAATGGTTATAGCGAGAATGATAATTTAATAATAAATTAAATATATTTTCATTCTGATTATTCTTTCACGTCTATATCATAGGAATAAAGCAGCTTTTTTAAAACTCTCATGATTATATTCATAAAAGGATAAAAGCTATGAAAAAATATAGAAATATTTTAAAAGATATATACGTCTCAACGAAAGAGGATTAAATCCCGCATATGATTCTTGTGATCATCTCTTTAACGCATTTTTTCCATCGTACCGGATGAAACACCATTGATCGTAATATACAAATTTTTTGCCTCACTCATTTCAATATTACGAATATTTCTGAAATATTTTTTCATATATTTACAGTTTTCATCTTTCGCGAGGCGCAGCTCCGAGAAATAATATTTTCAAGAATCTCTGGAAAGCCTTTGAAATCCTCAAAATGCCGCGCGACTCGGAAAAGCAGGAACATTTTCATCCCGCGATACGGCATAAAAACTGCCGATTCAGCAGCTGATGTTTTATTTGCCCGTTGTTCTCGAGAAAATGCGATATCGTCGCGGTGGAAAAGTTTAAACGGGGTAGAATGCAATTTGTTTGCCTATACGCATTAGAATAGAGAAAAATATTTCTAGTTTAGTAGCCGCGTTTATCTGCCATTCCCTTCCCTCTGTTTGCATACCATGTTTGCATAAAGATCGAGTGTTGGAATTAATAATCTATTACGTGCAACTACATGCCACAGAAGAGCACCTCTTGATCCTAAAGCGTATAATTTTCTTTCTCCGATTGTAAATAGGAAATTTAATTACGTAAATATTATTCGAGAATTATTATTAAGAGTGTTGCGATAATCATTTTATGATTTGCTGTGACACGTAATATATGTATATATATATATATTTAATTAATTAATTAATTTTGATATTTTGCTTGCGATGTTGCATTAAAATAATTTCATTATGATTTATTATTATTATTATGCAATATTTGGAGAATAGATTAATAATAATAAAATAAACTAGTTTACCTATATAAAGATATCCCGATATATAATTTCAAGAGCGTACATTATTACACAATGTACAGTAAAAGATTCGAATTCATTTATTTATTATACAAATATGGTTATGTAAATTACTAGAACATCTTATTAAATGTCTGAAATTTTAATAAACCAGTTATCTCAGTAAAGCGATTAATATGAAAATGCGGTTGGTTGTGTCACCGAAATATGATAAATTAATGTTTGCTAAGCATTCGTTGCTAGAAAATGACGTCAATTTATAACAAGGAATTTTGTAAACTCATGCAAAATTTTCAATTACATTCGCGTAAGCACCGTTATCCCGATTGTTATTTCGTTGTCATAAACGTATTCGCGCGTTGGCGGTTTTTGCATATACGCAGAAAATTTCACGTGGATTATTACGTTTATTTATTCGTTCGAGCTAGCGGAGTAATCTGCTATGAAGTAATATTTATTTTGCATTATATGCAATGCGCTTTCCAACAATTTTTTGCAGTAACGTGTTTTATGGTGTATAAATCCGCCGTACATAAAAGATCTAAACACAAGAGAAGCGTACGTTATAATTACTCGATTGTAACAAAACAAATTGGACTTTACATTGCAATGCTGAAATATAAGGAAACGAGAAACCTTAGTAATTACATCGTATATATTACCAGTATTGCATTTATGATACGAGATATATTAATGTTAAGCAGGAAATTACAAAAATTATAACGGTGGCATAACGTAAAATTTCTAATTGTTCAGGTATCATTAAATTCGTCATTGTTCAAAAACATTTATAAACTAAAGCATAAGTACTACTGAAAAATGATAACATTTTAACGCACATTGTAATAATTAAGTATAACATTTGTTCTACAAAAGCACTCTCCATGCTAAAAATTTTCGGCCATTTTACACATGTCTATTTAACAAGCTAACATAAGATATGAATGTTTGGAAATTCGAGTTAAATCTCCCAATTAACTTCATATAAAAAAAATAAATACATAAAACTCCCCTCGCGAAAAGTTGTCAATTACTTTCTAGCAAATTGAGAGTTATTTCGCGAGTAATTCATCACCGAAAGCATCTCGCATTTCGCCCCGTGCAAACTACAGTTCGTCCCGCTTTCCCGGTCGCGATATTGCACGCTCGTCAGCTTGCGAAGCCTCGTTTTGCCGTGTGATATCCGGAGTTTATTTTCGTGCCCTCTCATTCTGCCAAAATGAGGCACGCCGCGGAAATTAAACTCGAGAATAATGAGTTAATTTGAGCTCGCGATTAGTTAACTCCACTCCTGCCCGATGTGGACGCCCGACTAGTTTCGCGCGCGGAATTGCATCGAATTTTTCAACTGCAGTAAACGCCTGTGGCAGAAACGAAATGGCGCGATATAACGATGAAGATTATAATTATTCTTCTTCTCGAACTTTCTTTCAACTATACTAATCTCGTTCCACTGCAAATAATTTATCCACTCGCTCACGTTGAAACATCTTCTTGAAGGCACAGAAATTTAAATATTTTATAATTGCAAATAAAAAATATATATATTTTATTTAGACGGAATCGATAATTTATATATATGTATATACAGGGTGATTCAGGCCCTCTGCAACAAACTTTGAAGGACAATAGGTCTCGCAGAAAGAATCATTTTTTGTCAAGTAACCTATGTTCTCTGATGCGTCTTTTAGGTGCTACGCGACTGCGAAGGTCTTAGGTGAAATTTATTACAATTATGAAAGGAATTCATCTAGGAACTAATTATGCGAATACGCGCTGCTTTTGACTAAATTCAACACAGACCTCAAATGTTTGATAAAGTCCGTCAATCAATGTTACGACGGTGTCACGAATGCAGTCAGGTTCAGGGTAGACACTTTGAACACCTTCTGTAAATTGTTTGCAAGTGTACTTGAAATAATAAATAAATAACTCATTTCATAATTGTAATAAATGCCACCACATCATAAACATAAACATCAACAGAACCAATATACGTACGTAGATAAATTTCTTTCATAATTGTAATAAATGTTACCTAAGACCTTCGCGGTCGCGTAGCACCTAAACGACATGTCAGAAAACATGGGTTACTTGACAAAAAATGATTCTTTCTGTGAGACCTATCGTCCCTTAGAATTTGTTGCAGAGATCCCGAATCACCCTGTATATATAATTTTCCGTATATAAATATATATACAAATTATCGATTCCGTGAAAAATCAAGTGATGGATACGAAATTATTATCAGCGCGAAAAAGGAAAAATGATTAAAATAGTTTTCTTTTAATTTAGATCTGAAAAGAAATGTAGGTTACGAGAATTTAAACAGAAGAATTTAAACCGTAGATTGTATCGTTATACGAGTCAAACAGCTTGATATTATTCAATGCAGGAACTATTGAGTTTCTGATTACATCGACGTGTTGCAAGAATCTCAGGAAGTTAATGCTAAGGCAACGAAATATCTTCCACGCTGCCAAGTTGAACCCAAGCCCACATGCGTAGAATATTTTGGCGCTACCTTCATTATTCTACGCCTGCTTACGTCAGTTACAAGAATGCGGAATCTTTGTTGAAGAAGCCGCGTGATTTGCGAAACTTGTCGACAAAGTACATTCCGAAAATTCCGCATCGTGAAATTTCGTTTCGCGTGGACCTCCTTTCGTGCTTGTTGCGATCAGAAGGAGTTAGAGAGGAACTGGGGGTGGGCAACCACCGTTACGGCGCACGCAAGGAGTTAATTAGATCCTGAAGTAATCCTTTGTTCTATTTTAGTTAATGGGACTACGGCTGTAACAGAGCCTGATAAACAAAAGCGTGCATTATATTAACGCGAAACTAATCGCGAAATATCGTGCCTTTGGTGAGATGAAATTGGTATTGTCGACCGTGTTATTGTTGAAGTAATTGTTATTATATGTAGTAATATAGAATGCAGTTCTCACGATAATTCATAACGAATGAGTTATCGAGAACAGTTAAAATTGTATTTACATATACAGGATGCACTATATGAATCAAAAAATATTTTTGGAACAAATTTTTCGACAAATTTGACATTTTTCCGTGTATTTTTGCGGTTATTGTCTTTCTTGTAATTTTGAATACTAAGGACCGATTGTTCCAACTTCTTGGTAAGCTAACAAACAGTTAAATCATATGTTTATCTTTAACTAATTTGAAAAAGAAACAAAGAGAGGCATATGATTTAATTATTGGTTGGCTTACCAAGAAGTTGGAACAACCGGCCCTAAATTTCTTAGATATATCCTTAATCAAATTTCTATTGAACAAAAATAAATCTGAAATTAATTGAGAAACAAAACTTTGTTTTATTCATACTTCGCGAGAATTTTTACCTTTATTATGAAATATCTTTGTTATTTATAATTAGAGCGATTTGAAATTTTTGTGAAAAAAAGATTGATTTTATTTTTCATCAAATTTTTCCAAAAATTTATTCATAAAATATTTTTTGATAAATCAAAAAGAGATATTCTAATAGTATAAAACATATCATAAAGACTTATAAGTCCTTCGGGTATTTTAAGATTGTTAAGCGTTTGCAGAATCTAAAAATCTCAAAATCTAATAAAGTTAAAGAATTAATTTCGAACTATTGGAAGTTAAAAAACACGAGAGATTAATTAAGAGAATAGCGAAGAAATTATTAAAAGACACGGGACGATAAAACTCTGCCATCAAACAAAACTCTCGACGATTTCCACTTATGAATAAAATTTTATATAAAAAGGTCACTTTATAGTAGAAAATATCCTTTAAGAGATAATCATAAAAACATTTATGATAATGTGTGAGATGCACGTATCTATTTGCATATCTCATATATAAAAACTGCGGATGAGAGAGCGTGAACGAAAGAGACTGCATAAATCTCGACTAAACTATAACACTTATTATGAAAGATCGCAGCTGTTATGCAGCTTTCTCGTTGATAAATTGCGATAGGCTTGACACCCATTGGTGTTAATCTTATGTCTTAATCTATGATTTCTAAATTGTTCTACGATTTTGTCGAATATTACGTATAATAAGTGCGATAAAATTATGTAATCGCTCGTTGAAAACTCTATCCTACAAGAAACCAAGAATTTAATATCGCATTTACAACTCAATTGTTAGCTTAGCCTTCGAGAAAATGATTCTCTCATTACGTACGAGGTGCAAACACCGGTTCTTGTATCACACTTCTAACGTTCAACGCGGTACTTCCGGGACTCGTAAAAAAAACCGGGAAGCAATTTTTTGCCTAGCTCGCGGTAACCATCCATACTCGTTAATCACCCTCTTCTTCGCGAGTCAAATAATTCACGTAACAGGTAACGCCGATAATTAAAGCCGCGATAGATAAATGTTACGGGACCGTAAGAGCACTTGCGATTCTTGAAATGTGGCTCTTCAGTTGGCCGTGTACACGCGCCTTTAATTAAAGCTATCCGCTTCGTTTCGTAGCGTCGATAAATAATTGTTTGCGAAAGCAGTCGACGGCTGTGTTGTACTTACTCGCGTTCCTTTTAATTTGCGCTTGTTCCATTACTCCTAATTCATCTGTGTGCAACATCGAATTCGTCGACGACGGCTGATATATCGCGCGAGGGTGGAACAGATGGAGGAGGGGGCGAGGCCAGAGGGAGAGAAAATGAGAGAACTAATTCTACTTTTAATTTCTTGAGATTTCAACTCCGCCGAGAGGCGGCTGCGGAATCAATAGCACACTGCCATTTTTGCTTCGTATCGGATTGGCCGTAATTAAAAGAGATTCCTGGCTTCACCCCCGATGTTTTTCTGAAATAAAATCGCAGCTGGTCCCGTACACCGGGCACATTTGTCCGTTCAACTTGTTCTTACGTACAGGCGACTCCGCAAGAAGTGTGCTTTCCCATTTATAACGGATTTAAACTTAGCAAATACTTTTTGATTTATGCCCAATTTAATCTTTACGCGCAAGCTTACAGTTTAATTGAAATTTAATACAAACTTTCAGAAAAATTGATATCCGAGCATAATCTCCACGAGAAATTTATGAAATTTGTTCATTCAGTTTCACAGGAATAATCATCCACAAGAAATAAAATTTATGTAGAATTTAGTAATAAACGAACTATCGCAAATGGATTTTACATATAAAAATATACGATTTGTAAATAATATCATAAATAAGGACATAATCATGTTTTCTTAAAAAAATAATTTCCTGTCGAAAAGTGAATTTGGACAAGATATTCCTTTTACGACGAGCTGGAGAATGACACGCTAAGAATAACGAATACACTGCAAATTCAAGCGTGTTATTTTTACACGCATAAACATCTAAAAACGACACATTTGTGACTGAAGCTCTTTTTACATGTTTCTTGTTGTTTTAGGTTACGTCATTTAACACGTTTAACCCTAGAAGGCAAAACTGAATTTGCTGAGCTTCAAAGGCAAAAGTGGGGTGGTACGGCACCCCAAACTTCTCGGGTGTCTCAATCCTTTCTATCAGCAGTAAATTAATAGTTAAATAATGCATTTTCTTCGTTTTTTGATGAGGAAAACGATGATGTATATAACATGTTGTATATAACATATTTTTTGAATTATGGTATGGGTCCGGACCCGAAAGTGTACCTGGCTACTTCAGAAGCGTAGTTTGAATTTCATTTGGGGTGACAAGGAACCCTAATTTGCCTTCTAGGGTTAATCATATTAAATTAAACATTAAAACGTTCAATTGTGTTTAAATGACATGATTAAAACGGCAAGAAATGTAAGAAGAGCTTCAGCTAAAATAACATGCTTGGATTTGCAGTGTAAAAGCTAATCAAAGGATTCGACAGAAAGTCTACTGCTATACGTCTGGTTTTACAATATCACGCGGGCATGTTCAATGAACAAATAAACACGGTGCAAGCGATATTCCAGCCTGCCGTCTCCTCGGAGACCTGCACGTCTGCGGAGCGTTCTCTCTCTCGCGTCTTCCCAAAGTTAAAATACGAGAAATACCGTGCACTAGTTGCGCAAGTAATCTCGAGATTTGCATGGATCCTGCACTTTCGCGGCGTCGACACGTGTTACGGATATGCGACAGTGCACAGAGGGATATTACATCCGTGCGAAACGCAACGGGAATAGTTTCGCAGCAGTTTGCGTGCGCAAGCGAATTATTCTTACCCTTATCTTTCCGCGACCGAGAAATATCGCATCACGCTCATACATTAATTGCACAAACTGTATAGTAGATACGATAATGTGTATTACGCAGTCTCATTTCCTCGGCATGAATTTAAGGGGAGATAATAGGCTAAAAACTGTTTTTAAAAATCGATTTTTTGTTTTTTGCATTTTTAAAAAATATTAAGTGGAAAGCTGAATATAACTGTTCAGTGGAATAGCTGACTAAAGACCGACTTGCTCATTTGTTCTTCGAGATATTCACAGTTGAAACTTTAAATGCGTTTTTCTCGAAACAGTGTTTTTAAAATTGGTGGTCACGATATCTCAAAAACTATTCGATCGATTTGGTTTAAATTTTTACAGCATTTTCTTCACTACTTAATCTTGCCCTCCACGTAGGATTTTTCTAATAAAAATGTCTAGTTTTGTATAGTTATTTTTATAGTTTTTAAATAGTAGATATACTTTTTATAATTAACAAAAATAGTCTCAACTTTTAGATAAAAAATCGTGATTTTTTTATTCAAACAACCGTTATTTTTTTAAAAATTCATAAATCATAAAACCCTACGTGGAGGACAAGATTTAAATTTCCTCTTTAAAATTCTCAAAGCATTTTTGCTTTCAGCATATTCTGTGAAATGTTACAATGACCGCAAAATATGTTATGAAAAGCATGGTCTGAGTCGACAGCTGCTGTAGCCATTATTTATAAATAAAACAAATTTTTTTAATATAGTTAAAAATATATTATATTTAATAAAGAACACCTCTTTCTTTTTTATTCATTACTTTCTTTTTTAAATTCCCAAACAACAGTTATTTTTAAACCTTTCAAATTACTATCTCCCCTTAACTCTCTTCCCAGCCTCGTCGCAATTTGGAGGATGACGCACGCCTCTCGGAGCAATGTATACTTTTCCTCTGCCACGGTTTATTTCTCTAAATTAGTCAATTTCACGAATCTGCCGGGATGCTAGAATCCGTCTGTTGCCATCTCATAGCTCCCAGTACTTCATATTTTGACGCTTGTGAATTAAGTTTCCCGGAGTCGACCGTTCGTACATCCAAATGAACAAACAGACACAAATCCAAATCAATATATCGTCCCTGTCTGTCGTTCGTGCTGCAACCCGCGTCGCTACGCGCTTCACTACACGTGTTTTCCTGTTTGCATCCTAGATCTCGCCTGCGCGAAGTGTTGTCTGAGGCTTAATTAGAAGCATTAATATGGATAAAGCGAAAACCCCCTCCGCCATCGAAATCCCCCTCTCGGGGCCATCCTAAAGGATTTGCATGTTGGCCGTCTGCCGACGAACGAAGACGCTTTGGCCTCCTCCTTCATCTCCCCCGCCGTTGGATTTCCACCTGCTTTCCTTCCTTTTCGACAAGGCCCGGATTTAGTTTAAGACCCCGTAGATTATGCCGGCTCTTCGTCCATATTGCGCCTGACGAAGGAGTTACGGGGACATGTTATCGTTAAGGCCCTCGCACAATCAAAAATATAAGGAACAAGGAACAGATATTAGCGATTGGGATGAGGAAAAAAGAAGAAGGAAGATTCTTCCTTCTTCCTTCTTCCACATCCTAATCGCTAATATCTGTTCCTTGTTCTTTATATTTTTGATTGTGCGGAGGCCTTAACGGTATTATATTATTGTACGGGGAAAAAAGTACGTACGAGAGTGTCGAAGACAGTGACTTTAGGAGTTTCAAGGATTTAAGAGACTAGGATTTTTTCTCTGCTAATTAGTACAGAGGCAAAGAATCACGAACGCGCAACGTTTCCTTATCGCGGTGCACTTTCAGCTTGTCTGATCTCGAAAAAGCGACGTAACGTGTCGCAGTTAATGGAAAGCCGGGACGGCGAGGCAACCCGCAATGCCGTCGTAAAACGCGTCTTAAACAGGCGGATCAATCCGTCGAAACGGCGAGGCGTGCAACGTCTAATTGATCCTCGGAGAACAACCGGGTTGTCGCCGCGAACGCATCTGCGCCGCGTAGTCGAGCGGCCAATTAACTGCACTGGAGCGCGATGCGGTCGTAAATACGCGCAAATGGACCGTCGCGATTGTATGCGCACACGTCAAATGCAAAATTGTCACGATTGTCACGATCCAGCCGTTCGCGCTATCCGCTTATAGGTCGATATGGGATCGATGCCCTGCGAGACAGCGATGAAACGCGCTTATCAGTGTGGACCCCGCTATCGTAATAATCGCCAGCGATATATCGCTCCTGCGGATGTAACTACGGCAATATCTTCCGAGATTTATGATGTGCGGGTCGTTTATGATGCCTTGGGACTGATGGGAGCTCGGGAGATAATTCGTAGCCGAGGAGAATGAACATTGGACGCGCAATGAGACAATATACGTGTGTGTTATCAAGCCATCTCTCATTTCTTGATCAATTTGATATCTTCTCGACGGGGACGTCGACAGTACAACAATTCCTTAATTGGCGATCGCGTATAAAGAGCTTTTTGCTGCTTTGTATTTCTACAGATTATCTTTAGGTAGCGAAATCTTTTTCCTCCTTTAATTTCAATTGAATATAG
>NJRL01000240.1:95146-115701 GCA_003063815.1 Aphaenogaster rudis
ACTAAACTAGTAAATAATCGCATATCATATTTATTCTAATAGCCTTAAATAATTAATATCGAAAATTTGTACTGAGAAGAAGAATGTTATATCCTACCGATATATAATTATTTCGATATTTATTTTAAAAGATATTCTCGCTTGGAGTCTATATGTAAGGTTATAAAAATTTCTGAATATTTTCAGATATCCTTATAGATCTGGAATATAACATTCTTTTTTATTCTATTCGCGCGCAGCTCTCAAAAACATTGTAGTATTCTTGATCCAACGGGAGAGATATTGTATTCACTAAAAAGAGGAAAAGAAGAAAAGGGAAAAACGCGATGAGTCTGTCACTTAAAATTACTGTCGATGTATCCAGTGATCCGCCCAACGCAACGATAACGACGAATCGACGAGAATAGAGATAACAACAATTCGACGGGACTTCACGAATCCGCTTAATGATTGGCTGCACTTATCTGACCTGATTTCTCAAGCCGAGAGCACTCAAGCCAATTGTATTCTTCGATAGCGGGAGACGGTGCTCGAGCACTACTGCAATCATGGCAATCAATCTGATTACTTCTTTCCCGTCGTGCCGGCGTAATCGCAACGGATTCCGCAATCCTAAGATGCTGCTTATCAATTGCTCCTGCAATGTGAATAAACTGCTAATTGCAGTCCTCTCTCGCATACGTACGCCATTGGAATTATATTCCTAGATCTCATCTCTTTTTCGGATTTCTTAAGTATAACGGTAACATAATGCACGGACGCGGTGAATCGTGCATAATCAGATAATTTAATTTTAGATTGCAGCAGGCATGGGCGCCCTTACAACTTTCAAGGGAGAGAGCAGAGTGTAAATATACCTAGGGATACCATTTTTGTCAAAGTTGTGAAGGACTGGGAGTTAAGAAATAAGATACTTCATTTGGGATAAATAAAACGAAAAATAACACTGTGCGACAGACCAAAAAGAGATGGGGAATTTCCAAAAAAAATAGAAAGTTCTTGTGCCCTAGAACACGTTCTTAACGGCATTTTGCTAGGTTAGCGCATTTAGGCTTCTTTCATTAGATACAAAAGGCAGAATTTAGATAATCAAGAAATGATTAAAATAGCTTCCGAAACTTCATACCCGAGCTTTTTTTAGGTCAAGAAAGTCATTTTTGGTATTTCCTTTTCGTTGCCAAATGCACGGTTAAAAATTTTTTATTTTTTTCTTTGGTCCGCCGTTGTTGTTGCCATTACTGCTGTCGCTATTACTGCTTCCGTCGCTGTCTATATCAACGTTTGCATCGTTGTTGCTATCGCTGTTTGTATCGCTGTCCTCGTCGTTCATGTTCTTCAGTCACCAACAAATGTCCCTCAGCATCTAATTTCTTCCCTCTGTGTGTGTGTGTGTGTGTGTGTGTGTGTGTGTGTGTGTACCTCATTTAACATTTAATATCTCATGGTCAGTACTTAATGAAAGAAGCTTAAATGCGCTAATTTAGCGAAATCCAGTTAGAAACATGTTTTAGGGTACAAGAACTTTCTATTTTTTTTGGAAATTCCCCATTCCTTTAAAAAAAAGTTCATATATGTCGCACTGTGTAATTAGTCAGAAAAGGAAAATTTCAATCATAAAATCATTCTAAATTGAAAAAATTAAAATCCAGGAAGGCATATGCCTCTCCTTGCCTCCACCTCATGAGCGCCCATGGCAGAACACACGTTATTTCTGTTATTATATATATTTATTATATTGACATTGACATCAATTTCATTTTGTTTCGCACATTTATCGATTGACAATCTGTAACTCGTATGTCATGCGCAAGATTATGCTTCCAATAGATATTCAATACTCAATTTCTTTATCTCCAGTTAATGATCAAATAAAGTTATCCTTCAAGAAGCGCATCGCTCCATGTGAAGTAATCTAATACTCAAGAAATCGACGAGAAGCGATTTAGTTCTTGCGAAAACTACGTTTAACGCGTACGTGACTCGAATTATCGATATTTGGCCACTCGAAACTCAAGAAATATCATTTCCCGTTAACCGTCAATATTAAGATTTTTTTATGTTTAAATGAACTATGCGATGAATATTCCGGATACCAGCGTAATTCGGCTGGTCTACGGTGTACCGACGACAAGACAGTTAAAGAGCTCTCTCGCGATCGCCGAGGCTTTCGTCGAGACTTTTCGCGAGAAGGCAAACACGGCGAAATAAGTCGTATCGCATCGTAGGATGGCGTATTGTGTTTCTGGAGTAAATCGGAGAGGAGGATCCCGAGAGCCGCCACAATCGTGGCAATCAATCGCGTTCCTTTTCGCCGCCTCTTTGTGCAATCAGGGCGCGCTTCATGCCCGGTCGGCTTCCCCGGATACCGTTTCTTCCGCCAACGTGTCTCGCGGTTCTCGCGGCGCTGTCGAAGTGCCGGGGTCGGGATTTCCCGGTCTGCGTTGGCTGGCTGGACCAGCGTCGCGGCCGACGTGCCGAAACTGCCGAATCGACGGTCCTTCGATCCGGCCGGAAGACCGTCGCGATCGTCCGAGAGAGAAAGAGAGAGAGAGGAAAAGGGAGCGGAAAGTTTCGTCCCAAGAGGAGACGGTCATCCGATGAAAACTAATCTGCTCCTGCTTTCACGAGGTGGCAAGTTACAGCAGGATTTTGCTTGTCAGAGAGAAGAATCGAGATGCTTCCATCTAGAGGCATTTGCATGGGTTGGTTCATCTCCGGGAGAGAAGTTCCCGAACTTTTCGAGACTTCACCCTCTCTTACGACGTCTCGGAAATCCTCACGCCTCGCCGGTCCCTTTGATAAAAATTCGACGTAGACTCTGCATTATGGTCCGTGATATTTTTCGACTAATTGCGAACAGACTTTATCTCAAAGGACTTCATTCGACTTTTAATCGGCAAGATATCTGAAAGTCCTAAAATTGTAAAATGTTACGAGGAGGAAGCTACACAATTTTTGCTAAGAAAGATCAACTCCAAATTGTTCGACAAATTTCAAGATAACGAATGATCGCTGCAGCTATCCACTTGATGCAGCCTGCATTCTCCATTGTGTTCTAACGCTTCTTCTCGGTTTGTGTTTACGTAGTCGGATAACCGCAAACCGGCGTTAATTTACCAAATTCAGGCTAGACAATGGGCAGCTCGTTTAGGATCATGCGGGAAGAACAATAGCACTTAGTCGACGATGAGGCTGGAAGCAGCTTGTCTGTTTAACCCTCCAGTTATACTACACTGTACACGCATATATAAACTCTGGAGCACGAGTATCCGTGCCCTCGTAAAATGATTATGTGTATATTACTATCTGTATTACTATGTGTATATTACTATCCGTGAAATATTGTTTGTTAATTAAACAGGATTAAACACGTTTCATGAGCGATCAAAGAAGATTTCATGTTAGCAGAAATGTATTATAGTTAATATTATCTGCTGCTTCTTATTTGTCTCTTCTTTCTCATCGATACAATTTCTACTCTTTTATTTCCTTTTGCTTTTGAGACTTACATAATTGGCATTGATTAGCTCGTTTGCGTTGAGAGACTATTTAAATAAGATAAGTTCAATTTGAGTATAAAGAAATAATAAAACTGTTTAAAAAAAATTTTTTTTTAATATTTAAATAATAAAACTTATTTTTAAAAAATAATAAAACTTATTTTTGTATTTTACTAAACATATCAATCATTTTGGAAAATATTTAGGTATCACTTTTAATATATAAAAATATTTTTCTGACAAAAAAGACAAACCGCAATCGCTCGTTCAACAGGGACACATTTTATTTGCGTGTAGCGAGTGTTCGAATACGATAAAAGAGAGATACCCGTAATCTTGACTTCCGCCGCGTTTTTCAAACGTTTAACTTTTCCGATTTTCTGCGACAATAAAACTCGTGTTATCTCCCGCGTGAAAATCACCGCGCGATAGCCCCTCCCAAGATGTCTTTTATTATCCGGCCGAAGACTGCACGGCGGTTGTGTACTGATAAGTTTGTATAAATGCGACACTTTGAATATGTCGCGAGCCACGAGCTCCATTGTAATCTCGTTGTCGGTTACCGCGCTTGCATTCAAAACTCCGAGCATTCCCGTTTGTCGCTTGCGCTGAAATGCACTTTTGATAAGAGTTCAAAGCTTGCCCCATCTCACCGTTCCATTCTCGTGAAAGGTAGATGTCGCCGATCCAAAGAAGTCCCCGGGTTCGCTCGTGCGAGCTGAATGGAAAACCGACTGGGTGCTATCATTCACAACGATTGCGGGGTACTTCGAAGTGCGTTCGATTTTTCGACGTGTCTTGATCCTCCCACGCACTATTCGCATCTCGTCCGCGAGTTACGCACCTCATAATCCGATAATTGAGAACGTTCCACTTGGCCAAACGTTGTTGGTATAAAGACGAGAGAACGGAAGGGAAAAAGAATTTTTATCTCAATATTCGCCGGAAGGTTGAAAATGCAGCCTCTCTTATATTTGAATAAATTTCCTAGATCTCTTTCGTTTCCGGAATCTCTGTGTGTATGTATGTAATAAAAACTCCACAGAGGTATTGATATGTGGAACTGAGAATTTGCGAAATCAAGATACCGTGGAATTAAGGATTCCTGAAACACAGTCTCCCCGCGGATGTTCCCCAGAATTTATGAAAGCGAGAACTACAAGAACCAAGGATCCGTGGAATGAAGGAACTGCGGAACCAACGATTTATAGTACCGCCTGGGTATTTTACGCAGGTACATTTTTCTCATTTCGCGCGAATGTGATTTACTCGCGACGGCTCGCCATGCCAAGTCATTAGCCATGCAACAAATAGCGAATCGCTTACGCAGGACGAAATAAAGGAAACAAGTAAGTCCCGCGTTAGAAAAACGTGCGCGTTTCCGCCCCAGAAACTTTATAAACAGCGCGCGAGATTTAATTATTGCCGATCAAATTCCCGAGGGGAACAATTAATTCCGCGATCAGTGGGGCGGCGCTTCTATTTACGGGAGCTGCGTGATTTTTCTCTTAAAGGGCCGTAATTAGAATTGTTCGTGTTCGTAGCGACGGTTTATTCTTGCCACCGTCTCGCGAAGCTATACACTTCTAAAAATAGAAGCAGTTATTACTATAGTAAAACTGTGCAATTCAGATAATCTTTTTTTTTCAGGGAAAGCTAACGACCAGACCACACACTGCTTGCGCTCATCGATTTGGACCAAATTTGAAATATATTTAGATTATCATTAGACATGACTCCTGGTAAAGCCGTTTTGATGCATAGGCCTAGCCAGAGTCTCAATGTTGCGCCTTTAGTACACTGAGAAAAAAAAGCTGTTGCTTCAATTAAAGTGGTATCACGGGGTGCCAAAAACATAAGTAGTTCATTCAATTGTATTATTAATAGACCCAATATTTGGATTATTAAAACAATGATTGAATTATTGGTTTAAAAATGCAGACATTGGGTCTAATAATAATACAATTGAATGAACTTATGTTTTTGGCACTCCGTGATACCACTTTAATTGAAGTAACAGCTTTTTTTTCAGTGTAGTGCTTTAGCAGTGGCAAAATTTTCTGGATATGTTATTGTCTGTTTCATTTCGACGCAAATACATTGACCTGCAATTTTAACGTTAAGGATAATAATAAAAGGAAAAAGAACGGTCACAAATGATTTTATTCAACACAAATTTCTTTATTCAACAAAATTTTTGCAAGTAGCAAAGTGAAATGTTTTATCATAAAAATTATGTTTAAAACAACTAATTCTCTTGCACCAACTACACCGAGTGAAGAAAACACTATTACAATCAATTGTATCGCAATTCAAATACTCTCTAAAATCAAACGAAAATTTCTGCGGGTTAACGCAGAAACCTAGCACCTACCTTATCATTTGTGTTCGTTTTTTTTTTCCTTTTATTATTATCCTTAACGTTAAAATTGCAGGTCAATGTATTTGCGAAATGAAGCAGACAATAACATATCTAGAAAATGTTGCCACTGCTAAAGCACTACTAAAGGCGCATCATTAAGACTCTGGCTAGGGACAACCAAGGCCTATGCATCAAAACGGCTTTACCAGAAGTCATGTCTAATGATAATCTAAATATAAGGTAAACGTTCCAGTGATCGGACATGGACCAATATCCGGACACTTACATAAACACTTATTATTATTAATCTCAAATGCTTTTTTTAATTATAATTTTTGTTTTTATTAAAATTTAATTATAATCTTTAAACATTTAAAGATTACATAGAAGCATTTGAGATTAATAATAATAAGTTTTTGTGTAAGTGTCCGGATATAGGTCACTGGGACGTTTACCTTATTCCAAATTTGGTCCAAATCGGTGAGCGCAAGCAGTGTACGTGGTCTGGTCGTAAGTTGTTTGAAAGAGAACTGTATTTCTTTACAATGCATTACTCATTTTTTTATGTTCTTTTCCATTTTCAACATTTTCAATAGATGAAGGTTAAAGCAAAACAAAAGATTTGATAAGTACGTACGTGCTGTATCATTGCACAAAAGGTTTATGTAAACGTATGTACGTGCCAAATCGTATTTTCCCCGCGATCTACACCCTCCGATCTAATCTTCACTTACAGCACGCCTTCTTACTTCCGGCTTCTCCGTCGCTCTGCAGAAACGCGCGACGGGGATGTTATTAAAATTTTCTCACTATCGATGGAATTTCAATAACGACTGTCAAAGCAGCTGTCGCCGGGTGCATTAATTCCGTGACGACGGGAAAGTTGCGCGTACCGGATTGCCGTAATCCGTGAACGGTCGCGTCGCGAAAAATCACGTCGTCGTTCTGGAACGAAGCTGGAAACGTGCCGTAGTTCCTTCCAAGACGCGGCTTTTCTAAGCGCTATCGCAAATGGAAGATAGCGAACCGAGTGAATAGCGGAGGTAAAACCTGACAAGGCACGGTCGAGCGTTATTACACGAAGCTCGTTATCATGCAGATAATACTAGCGAACGTCGCAGCCCGCAATACTTTACGTAATAGATATTTGTATGCATTTTTCAATGTATCTCTCCTTTAATAATATAACATTTTAGAGAGAACGACAGGTGCGTGCGGAATTAGATAATGACAATCATTACGCAATAGGCAAATAATTTCGCTCGAGCGTGGTTGCGTTGTTCGCGGGTTAAAGAATAATGCAAAGTGGTATAGGGACCGAGGATGGACCACACAAAGGGTGTAGCTTGTCGAGCGGCAGCGGCGATGGTGTGAATGCAAATTATCATTTCAATGCAAATGCTAGGCCAATATTATTATAATGAGCTTTCGAACGACATCGGGCGTCTTGCTCGCGCTCGAAAACTCGCCTGGCAAATAATAATGGAAATAAAGCACGCTCCGGGCAGTAATAACTTCCAGTCTCCGGGAGATACCCGAGAACGGGAGTGCGCGTTAGACGGCTCTAGCGCCGTCAGGAAAAATGGAAAATCCTGTTGGATTTAAAGTGAAATAATGGGCGGCGGCACTCTCGCGCGCGCTTCAGAACGACTTCGACGCGGCTTCCGTTTCCGACTTTTCGCGCCGCGTCGGGAAAGGTACAGGCGCGCATCGGGATAGAAATATCCTCCCTTAATGCCACGGCGGCTACCGCATGCGCGCGCGCGCGGGGGTGGTTTTAATTAAAAAAGGCATACGGAAGAATTGAGTTTACAGCGCGCGGTTGAGAAAGCAATTTCCGGATAAGCCACCGCCCGTCGACTTACGCCGCCGACGGCTTACGTGATGCAGCGCCTAATTGCGCGTTAATTAGGACAAATTAAAAACAGTGGCGCTCGGGGGAAACTGGACGTGGGAAAGGGGGTTGGTGAATCTCGCATCGTCTCCTCTTTTTTTTGTCACCCCTCACGACGTCAGGTATCGATCGCGCGGAATTCTTCTCTGCCCCAGAACGGTTTTATTTAATTACGAAAGAGTGCCGCAACCGCGTCGGTATGCAAATGCAACGGATAGTTTCACCCTTTATTCGCGGAATTATGAAACACTCGTTTGTCGCGTCGAATTTCTCGTAGAGAATTATTCTGCAACTTTCTGCGTTACGCGCGAATTTCCAAATTCACCTTTGTGTCCTTTTAGTCGCGGATTTTTAACGAAAACGATGGCAAAACAAACTCGACTACGTACCATCATTTTCAACATACTTGCAATTCTTTTCATGTTACATTTCAGACAAAGCTTTAACCCTAAAGCTACCGACAATTTATATATATATCTATTTCTACCGAACCGGATTATACAGGGTGTTTCAGAATTGCACGGCAATATTTTAGGGAATATTTTCTAGGTCAAAATGAACAAAAAGGTTTATATAAACCATGTACCAAACTTGTTTATTAGTAAGATATTAAAGAGTACACGGAAAAAAAATGATGTTGTATCAACAGCATTAAGTCTAATTGGAAATAATTTTGTGTTAATTCGATAATATTATTAATGAAACAAATACGTATGATTTTATTTTATTAAAATTGTTATTGAATTAACAAGATTATTTCCAATTTGACTTAATGCTGTTGATACATCATTTTTTTTCTGTGTAAAGATTATGTTTAACAGTAAAACATTTAAAGTATGTTTTCGAAGTGGCCGCCGTTTTGTTGAATGCAGCATTCAGCACGATAAATCCATGTTTCTGTGCCACGCCTTATAGCATCAGGATTATTTCTGATAGTTGCTGCAACTTCCATTATGCGATTTCTTAATTCTTCTTGCGTGCCAATAGGTCTACAATAAACTAAAGACTTTATTCAATCCCATAGAAAATAGTCTAACGGCGTTAGATCGGACGATCGTGGTGGCCATTTAATGGGTCCATTTCGACCAATCCAGTGGTTACTGTATGTAGTATTTAAATAGTTATTAATAATGTAAGAAAAGTGGGCTGGTGCACCATCGTGCATAAACCATATTCCCTGTCAATCTCGTATTGGAATATCTTCGAAGATTTGTAGAAGTCTTTAGTTAATTGTAGACCTATTGGCACGCAAGAAGAATTAAGAAATCGCATAATGAAATCTGCACTTCGAAAACATACTTTAAATGTTTTACTGTTTAATATATAATCTTTACTCTTTAATATCTTACTAATAAACAAGTTTGGGACATATGTTTATATAAACTTTTTTGTTCATTTTGACCTAGAAAATATTTCCCTAAAATAGTGCCGTGCAATTCTGAAACACCCTGTATGTATATTAAGAAAAAGTCGTGAAGTCAATTGAGGAAAAGCGATAACATTGAATGCAGAATTTTTATCAAAAGTTTAAAAACGGTCATTTGACCGGCGATGTTTAGTGTTAAATTAAAATGGAAAAACAAGTGAGTATGTTAAATTCTGTTCGGGTTAATTGTTACTGTTAATCGTGTTAAAATTGAGAACTTAGAATTTAAAAATGGTATAAATTGGTGTATAAATCTTAAGCAAAAAAAAAAAAATCTCCCTCAAGCTACATAAAATAGGGCGGAAATAAAACCTCCGTGCAGTGTACTGCAAAAATGGCTAACTCGTGTACACTGCGATAGTGCAGCGTATAATATTGTCCCTTTGTGTCCATCCAAGCAACCCTTGGGCGTTACTGCCGTTTTGTAAATAAATCAGAATCTACAGTCTAGCTACGTTGCGACAAACAGAAACCAGCGATTTTCCCCAGTGCATCTATTGCATAGTACTCTTACTTTTAAAAGTACGTGCTATTGATCTGTGTTTACAATGATGTAGTAAGTCGCGCACATTTAAAACAAAAAAAAGATAAAAAGATATAAGCAGCTATTATATCGTAAGGATATTACGGACAAAACGTATATTTGAAGTCTCTGATTTTGCCTTTTTTTGATATGGAGAAAAACCAAAAATGATATAAGAAGCTTTTAAAATAGAAATTTGTTTAAATTTCAACGTAATTATTAAAAATATTAGGAACGCCCCTGTTTTTATGCATATATTTATCCTAGAGTGTTTCGTAATAAACTTTTTTATACATTCATGTAATAAAATGTGCATCATAATGTATAAAATGGGCACCATAGTAAGATACGTTTAATAGCGCAAAACTATAAACGTGTTACATTATTAAAACTGGCAAGAAAGCTTTTTGTAACTACGGCGTTGTACAAAAGCAGATGAAAAATATGGCTGAGATAAAAACAGATTGCAAAATTCAGCCTTATGAAACTTTTGTAAATGACAAAGGTTTTCCGCTGTAAAAGTCCGGACTTACAGGAAGATTTTCTCGGTACAAGATCACCTATTCCAACATTCAATGCAAATATGGCTTGGCTAAAATACGTATCAAACTGCAACGAAACTTTCATTCGCCGTATAAAATTCGCCAGATGACTTTCATTCATGATGAAAAACTCAAATCTGGAAAAAGTTTTCTTTTGTCAAAAGGGACTGTTCAAACATTTAATGTAAATGTTCGATTAAAATTTCAGCTTAACTGAACAAACTTTCTATGTGTGAGGGGAAACTCATTAGGTAGATTGTATGCGTACGTTATAAAAGATTCAGTTTTGGAAAATGCGTGGCTTAAACTAGACCATCCTAATACCTGATGTAAAAGCTCGATTAAAATTTCAATCTATCCGAAATAATTTTCCCGCGTGACGAAAAAATCAGCAGGTAATTTTTTTTGTTACACGGAAAAAACGATAAGGTTGCCACAACCACAATAATAGTAATATTTGGTACAGCCACGTCCTGTGGTTGTCACATTCACATTGATGTGAAGGCAACTATATGCATTTGGTACAGCAAACATAGTGAATGTTGAGACAAACATATATAGATGCACTACACAAAACAATGTAAATGTGACAACCACAGGACGTGGCTGTACCAAATATTACTATTATTGTGGTTGCGGCATCCTTATCGTTCTTTCGGTGTACAGATAATTTTCAATTTTGATCGACGAAATGTTGCGTGTGAAGCGAAACTGACATCTTTAATATCATAGAAAATCAACATCGTACAAAATTCAAATCGTGAAAAAATATTGAGTTACCTATATCAAACACCGTGCTGTTTAATCTAGACTGACCGAACTAAAATTTCAATCTATCCAAAAAACTTTTTCCACGCGATGATAAAATTTCCAAGTAACTACTTGTTAGAAGAAATCTCGAATGTGAAAATCCTAGGGGAAATGGATACACAAGGATACACAATTTGTATATACGTATACAGAGTTTCTGTATACGTATGTAGAAACTCTGTATACGTATATACAAATTGTGTATCCTTGTGTATCCATTTCCCCTAGGGAAGGGATATAAAACTAACGTCGCAGCGACGAGGGTTGACATACGTGAGGAGAAACTTGCCAGGCAAATTTTGCCGTAAAATTTCGAAATATATTTATGCTCAGAGACAAACCGTTCCGTCGTATAGTCTTGGTTCTGAGGTAAATTTGCGATTCGCATTACGCGGGCCATAAATCACAATGGTGGTGCGGATGGAAGGTAGCGCTAACATTCGAAACGCGGGATGCATTCGCGGGCGTTCCGGGCGCAGCCTCTGTGCCGACCCGTTTCGACCAGAGTAATACATCGCAATTTTAATCTCTTGGGTGCAATACGGGCACGCGATATACGCGGCCAGCGCGATATTGACGAATAAATACCGGAATAAACGGTGCTCGCGCCCGACGCTCGATTAAGGGGCGAAATTGGAAAATTTGGCCTGCGGCCACCTCGTGAAGAAAATCGCGGGATACTGTTTCGCCGCACGCGATTGGTTTACCAGGACGTTTTAAAATTTATATCACGCGTTACCATCGCGCATTTTATATCGCTATTCATATTTACAATATATATTACAATGTACGTCCCGGATGCCGCGCGCTTTCTTTAAGCATCAAATACTGGGAACCATTCAATATCGAAATATCAATTGTTAATTTGACGCACAATCGGCACAATTGTTAATAATTATTTCCTGTTACAATTTTATTTGATTTAGTCCCAAATGCGATTCTGAATGGTATTTGTCCAACAAAACGATACAGATTCAAAGAGACATTGAGACAACCATTCAGAAAGCTATACTTCGCGTTACAATTTTCTCTCCTCCTTTCGATTGTGATCCTATTAGAGGAAACGGAGACTTTCGATGCTTCCTGAAGTCGTCGAGCTAATTCGATAGCCCATCAGTACTGTTGTTGCGAGCGATCCCGATAAATCGCGGACGGACTCGAGTTTACGAAAACGATTCGAGGTGAATTTATCTGGCCGTTGCTGGTGACAGTATCGATTGCAAAACTTCGGAAACTACTTAAAACTTTCTCCGCTATTTTTCCTTCTACAAACTCCCCCCCCCGCCCCTTCGCTTGCTCGATTCGACTCATTTACAGTTACGAGGGCTGTTCCTTTCTCGACGAGATACCTACCGAAGCGACTTGCATTACACGCCCGAAACCGAAACTTCGTCTCCGGCGTTTTTAGACGATGCCATTTTTTGGAAGTGTATTCCGCTGTTAGTCTACATACATGCTTTTTTCGACAGTTCCAAGCGAATAAGCGTTCCCCGGGATTTAGGATTAAGGTCAACTTGTATGGAGTCTGTTCGGGTAAAATTATCGAAAAAGAGCTGCAGTGTATGGAGGCTTTTACGATGGATTCGTAGCACTTCGCCTGGAAATTGGAAATAAGAGACCGATCGATTCGATACGATATCAATCACCCGATCTTACATCCTTAGAGAAACACAATTACCTATGTTGGAAGGATATCCGATGATTAAAACCGACATCTTTGAATGCGATATTTCGCTGTTAAAAAAAAGATGTTTTTCTTTCCCTTTTTTAATACTTTTTGCAGAATTAATTATTATGTTACTCTCCATAAACTCCATATTGAGTCTCAAAACATAACAAGCATTTTTTTTAATTTATTAAATTTTATATTCGCAGTCATATTACTGAAAATTTAAATGTTTCGCCTTTCTCCTATGCTTTATTTATTGAAGTCATATACCTATCATTGTAATACTGATTGCTATTTCATTGTAATAAATTGGTACGATATGGCATCTATCATCTTGATAATAAAAAGATTCAAAAAACTCCACTAGTTTCCTAGTTTTGTTCTCTTTTCAAGAATGTCAAATGTTCTACTTCTCTTGCCTGTCGTTCTAATTTCACGGAAAAAAAGAAACCTGGTCACCCTATCTAAGATCCCAGATTGCGAACTTGGGGATTCCAGACTCCCAGATCCTGGAATCACCCTGAAGTCCGAGAAACTTTGGATCTACATGCAGAATGCAAAAATTTCAGAGTCCCTGATACCCATCTTAGACGTTACCGGGTATATCCAAGAGGGCAACGATCAGCATATCGGGCGGGAAACTCTATTCCACGCGAGCGCTCTCGAGTTACCCAATTACGCGGGCGGATTGTTGACTCCTTTCCACTCGTTCTACGATCCGTTCCCCATTAAGCTCGCGGGACGAGCACGAGTTTGCTTGCGAGAACGACGAGAGGGAAGGCGGGGCGATAAAGCGTCGATGCCGCGCTTCTCTCCCGGATGTTGCCGATTGCTGATGGAATTGCACACGTCGTCGATCCGGGGCTGCAGGTGCAGCCACACACGTACCCGGACCGAACTGTTTGGCAAACACGGATTCTAGGTTGAATGGCAAATTGCGACGGTACACGCTACAATGCGCGCGCGGCTGCGTTTTGCTAGGGACGCTAGTTTCTCGACGGGAAACGTGACTTCTCGTCCTTCGGAGGAGCGAGTGAAGGGACCTACTGACGCGTCAACAGACAGGTGTTCGATTCACACGTGACGTATCGAGAAACGAGAAGATCTCGAACGAGAATTTCGGTTTGGTGTTCTAACGAGATCGACGATAAGATTAAATTTCGCTGTAAATACAGTATAATTCTGGTTCTGCCAGCCGGAATTCCGCTCGAATATCTTGACATTGCGTACACGTTTCGTTCTACTCGGTTCATCCTCTCGCCTCTTTCTCTGCCTCTCCCGATCGCGGTTCAGGGGCGAGTAATGCCTCGGGCTATTTACCGCGCTGCTGCGGTAAACCTGGGGGATTCGAGATTGTATATGGGACTTATGGGGTATCCGCACAACACCGGTTCTGCGTGCACGGACAACGAAACACCATTCAAGTGCCGGCGACTGGCGCAGATATTTCTCCCGCGTCTTTAACACCCCTGTTCGTTTGCGCCGCACATTGCTCTAAATTAATGTGCCGAATATATTACGAACGAATTTGCAGTTGATTTTAACGAAAAGTAGGTCAAACGTCACTTTTTTCACACTTTCTTTATATTTTGTATTTAACATCGTTATATTCAACATCATACAACGTATCTCAGTAATTAAGTCAAAATTCTGACATAATAAAGTCTGATGCACATACTAAATCAAGACACGCGTTTTATTATTTTTTTATTTATTACTTTTAAAAAGAGTAATACGTAAAAAGATGCATTTTTTCACATTTTCAATTACTTATATAGCTAGTAAGAATTTTTTATATTTCAACATTTGACGCCATTTAAAAAAGTTGCGTAGTGAAAGATTATTCGCGGTGTTTTTAATGTCGTACTTTTCAATAATACTTCCCTAAAAATCATGAGGATACTCACAGCTGTGTATTCTTGCAGCTATAAAGGATAAGTACGGCGGATGGTTGCAATCACGAAGCAAATTGTCCTCCTTTCGCACGGCCACACCGATCGTTCCGATTTCACCCTCCAGTGAGGTGGCAAGAATTTTTCGCTGTAGAAAGGGTTGGAAGTCTACGAGCTGTCGAGCGACAGACAGTGAAGGGTGGCGGCATTGGAGGGAGCAACCGTTGATGGCCGCTCCTTTTTGTCGTCGTGGAAAAACGCCGCCGTTAAACTTTTTCCAATGCGCTAGGGCACGAGTAAAATATCGAGTAAATGCACCCGCTGTAGCGAGCGCCCATTAATTCGACGGAGACGCGGGAGGATGGGAAAAGCTTAGCCCCCGCGACCCCTTTTACCTTAGGAAGTTCGCGTACATATTTACTGGCATCGGCGTGTCTTTATCCCCGGTTGAGAAAGCCGAGTTTTCATTTGCTTCGTGATTGCAAAAGCAGAAAATAAAAGCGGACTGATGACTGGGGCAACGAAAACTACAGATTTCCCCCTCAATCTCCAGTATAGATTTTATTATTTTTTAGCTTCTCACGGAGATGTTAATTTTTGAAAGACTATTTTACCTCATAATTTGTCCCATATGTTATGGCTGCATTAGATTCATTTGAGGAAATAAAATGCTCGGCGCATTAAAAGTTGGAAATATCAATGCTTTTTTTAATAACACGCTATTGTCTTCTTATCTATCCAATTTGAAATCACCGAGACTTAAGTGGATCGACGTTACGCATTGCAAATGCACGTTACAGTGCGAAATCGTTAATCTTGAGCAACATGTGTGCCATCATAACGCGTCCGTTTGCTTGCTCTTGGATGTTAAAGGACCGGTCGTTACAATTTGGACAGCCGGTTGACATTGATATTGACAGTCAAACGAGCGTCCAACCGCAATGCATATACATAAGCTGGCCACTAGGCGGTGTCTGCATAGCACTTCTGCCCGCTATCCACTTTATGCAATGGAGAAACGTTGCATCTGAGTGCATTGTGTCGCGTCGGGCTCGTGCAAAAATCATCGCCCGACACGTACACTCGGTACGTATTTGTGTCACATTAAGAAAAACGAAATTACCAAATATTGCGCATTTACGTTGCCCGTAAAACAAGAAAAATTATTATGCGCCACCATCACGCTTTGTCCAAATATCCGTTTTATATTTCGTTTTATATCAGACTCGGTCATTTCTGAAACAATATAAATCCACAACTTTACAGAAAATCGCGACAACCGATGAAACACGTTAAATTTATTTGAGTCAATTTGTTTGTAATAGTACAATTCTAATTATTTGTCCAAATTTTGATTTTCCAATTTATGCTGTTTTCAAAATTTCTAATTCATTCGGCTCTGGAGAGCTTATATTGTGATGTCAATATTTCAGAAGTTCAAGAATATTAGAAACTAAGTATAACTAACTAAACTAGTAACTAACTTCATAATTTATAACATTCACTTTATTAGTATGTGACATCCTACAAATTGTAAACCTATTCTAGTTTTACTTGATGTATTTGATACATTTAGTTTGCTCGCACTCGATCTATTTTGTTACGTCCAATTTCCATTATCTTGTAGTTTATTTTATCTGTCTTTGTACGGACCATCCGGCGTGGCCAACGTTTTCGCGTCCAGAATTAGCCTCCATATTGGCTCGTGGTGTCTATTGGCAATCGATCGAGTGTTCAGCCAACCACCATGAATATGCACGAGAGAGTACTTCTAGAAAACGTTTCTAGCGAGTACTCCCGTCGAATGTGCACCATCGGCTGTTTGATCATCGTGTTCCGCGACACAATGGAAATTTACAATTTACTTCGTTGACTTCCAAGTCGGAAATCGTTGGAAAATATGCGCGAATATAATACCGTGTGCTATATATAATATCCGGCACAGAATGTGATCGGTAGCAGAACTGTACTCTCGAAATTATTTGGAACTAAATTTTCTTTAAGATTTAAACTGCAGACTTAATCCATGATGTATAAATTTATATATTTAAAGATTTTTTTATTTGTAGATTAATTGTGAGGTTGAACTGAATTTTCTCTAAGATTTAAACTGCAGACTTAATCTACGATATATAAATTTATAGACTTAAAGATTTTTAATTTGTAGATTAATTAAGGTTGAACTGAATTTTTTTTAAGATTTAAACTGCAGACTTAATCCATGATATATAAATTTATAGACTTAAAGGTTTTTAATTTGTAGATTTATCGGACTGCAAATAATAATCTAGTAGCGTGTTACATCGAAAGCATTATAGAAAAAGAACGATTATTCGTAAAAAAAACTTAAATGTCACATATATGTGTATATACCTACATATATGTAGGTATATTACTACACGGAGAAAATTTTATATTAAAAATTACTATGTATGGCAGTAGCCGTGGACCATTGCTGGAATTATAAATTATTTTTACTATGTTTTCTATAGAAAATTATTAAATATAAATTATTTTTACAATGTTTTCTATAGAAAAACATAGTAAAAATTTTTATAATTCCAGCAATGATCCACGGCTGCTGCATTACATAATAATTTTTAATATAAAATTTTCTCCGATAAGAACGTTATATGACTCGTATTTTCCACGCGTTATGTTTTTTTAATCTTTTATTATAATTCCCAGTATAATATTTTCACAATGTTTCCCAAACAAGCAACACATTTAGAATAAATCGCTTTTGTTCTATCATATGGCAAAAAAATAATCCGCCAAATGAAAAAATGGTTTTGCAATTTCGATATTCACCGTCGGAATGATATTTCAATATGTGCCACACGATACTTCGTATTCGGAGGGTCTTTGTAGCTTTGCTGCCTCAAATTGCAGGCTGTATTGCGCGTGTTTTTTTCATGTTTTTTTTATTAAAAAAGTATAATGCGCTTGCATGTGCGCCGCGAAATAGCGGTCGATTTATGCTTTCGTTCGTTAGTAACGATGTCATGGCGGCAATGCGGTGACGATTCATTCGCAGTTTAACGCACAAAAGCCCGGGTGTACCCATTAGCGAGATACTTCGGGATTCAGTTGAATGCGAAAGCCGCGTTTAATGGCGGGGAATGCGAAACTATCGATAAAGTTTCCCGTTTCCGACCACGACGGAGAGTCAAAGAGGTCGTCCGCGGCCTTGTAATTCGACTTTTGTGCTGCTGCAACGAGGGAAGCAAACGACATGATCGTATTATATCAACATTTAGATAATCCTCTATGAATTCTAACGTCACACTATAACGATATCTTAGCTGTAATAAATTATCACTTTATCATATCTCGAAAATATAAGTAAGAGGAAGAAAAAAGATGATAACTGTGCTTATACACAACTCGACGGACTGCAGGCATAATTACTTTAATAAATCCACAAAATTTGATTATAATTTCTCTTACACAAAAACATTTTTCTAATTTTTAATTTTTAATTAATTTTTTTCATTTAAAATTAATTTTGAAATTAATTTTTCCTAAAATGCTAAAATATATTCGCTTTCAATTTTCCAAATATATTAATTAAATCCATCGCTTATATTTGAAAGCGCGTGTGAAAATCGATTCCGTATTTATATTAATTAATAAATATACAAATACGAATAATTGACATGTCGTCACGTGTCAAATTGTGTTTCATTGTCGCTTCTTATTTGCAGCACAAATATCGAGAACTATCGCGTTGCACGGTATAATTCAAACTATAGAATAATTCATTGCACGATCTTAAATCCGGAAACCGCGTTGTCCCAAAACGAGAAGTTAGATGATCTCGCAGTCGGGTGGCTACTTCGCAATTATGATTTTAATTATGAACGGGCGTTACCGAGGGGCTTGGCGAAGCCGTTGTTATCCGCGCGACGCACTCTTCATTTGCGAAATTAAGTGAAAATATTTATGAGCAATTTACACGCGACCGATATTACAAGCTGCATGTTTCACGCGGCAACGTGCGCACGTCGTCGTCTCACGGTACTCACGGTACTCACGGTACTCACGGTCGTCGTCGACCACGGACTTTGTCGCAAATTAAATGCGGTTGTCGTCGGGCTTATCCCCCGTCGGAAATTTCCTCTGAATTATTGACGAACTGCCGCCTTTGACTCTTGATGAAAGGAGCGTCAGTCCCTTTATTCCCCACGTAACGTAAAGTGTAATGAATCTCGCAATAATCAACTCATCCGACAAAAGAACTTACCCTTGTGGCATTCAATCGGTCTCATTAATTTTCCATCATCCATTACGAGAATAACTCGAGAAAACGCAGGAAAACTAATTTTAACTCAGAGAAATAGCACTTTGATATTGTCGCCACTCATATTCTGACGTCTGTACCTTTACTGCATAATAGTTTATACTTGATAATAAATTTACACAAATCATGAGACAGATAGTAACAAGAGAATAAAAAAAAAACACTAAGTATATATAGGTAGATTAAGCTGTGTATATCTTAAGTGAATGGCTTCAGTGAAAACGACGGTTGTGGTCAGGCACGGCTGACCTCACTACGCTTCTACCACTAGCGCTGCGCTATAAAGGCGTACCGCATACTCGCATTAGAATAAACTATATCTATCTACGCTATGATGCACATCAAACGTGCAATAAATGTGGAACGTGTGGTAGTATCACGATACCGTCATATCCTTTTAACCCTTGGGGACGAGCCGCGAGCACTGCACGTGTGCTTCTACAAAGGAATGGGTTTGTGCTGTCACATACGATTTTGAAATAATGCAATGCGTAGAGAAATCTTAAATGTCGCCGAAGTTTACGCGATATAATATAAAACTTGACTTATTCATACAACGACGTTGTTATACCTCTGCATAGCATAGGGATTACGAAATCTGCGATAACTGCCAGCAAAAATTTGACTGATGACGATTTTAAGCTCGTATATACATGTTTTTACAACGTCTTCAGCTCATTTAATTTTTACTTCGCATGCAAAATACACTTGTAACCGAAGCATAAAAACGGAAGGTCGTAAAAAAAGTTGCCTGAAAATTCTTCTTTTTTATACTGCCTATTCAGAAAATATAGCCTCCGTGCTGATATAGGTAGGCAAAGACGTCTGAGATTCTTAGCGAAACTTGTTAAATCGAAAATAAAAAATTGGTATAAACGGGAGAATTAAAAAAACAGAAGGTAAAACTTAATGAAGCGGCGTTGCAAGCTAAAAAACAATCATGATAAAAATTATCATGAATGTTTGCAACAAGATTGCTTTCAAGAGATTCCTGAATTGGAGAAACTCTGCTATCACTCGCGTTGTTTTGTCGTTTCTCAAACATGTGCAACTAGCCAACGCGGTCAACAAAATTGCGAATAGTTATTACGACTCGGACATTCGTACGCCATGTGCTTAGCATGTCGAATTGCAAACAGCAACAGCTTGTACGAAACTCTGAATGTTTGAGTGAGCTCGCATTAGCGTTTCGCGGAGTCCCGAGAGAAGCCACGAATACTTCAGATATTAATGCACCGGATGTTCGTAGAGTCCGTCTTTATTCAGTCAAATCCGATATGCGGAATGTATATTTAAAAGATACCGCGTCAGTTGTGTGCATTTTTATATACCCTGCTCTTTTAAAGTCAATCAGTGTATTATAACTGAAAAGCAGTGAATAGTCACTGATGATCATAGTTATAAGTATAGCACTGCAAATCAGTAAAATACTGCTGATAGAATCAGTTCATTGCAACCGCTATTTTAAACAACAGAAAAGTGTCGCCCAGAAACAAACTGAGCTCTTATTGGCTCGCGGTCTACTGATTTTGCAGTGAAATATTACTTCCACTGGCTAAAATCAGTCAAATGTAAGACAGAGAACCAAGGTGGGAGTATTTTTACTAAATAGCAGTAAATATTCACTGATTGTC
>NJRL01000240.1:115801-146902 GCA_003063815.1 Aphaenogaster rudis
TTCGTAGAGTCCGTCTTTATTCAGTCAAATCCGATATGCGGAATGTATATTTAAAAGATACCGTCAGTTGTGTGCATTTTTATATACCCTGCTCTCTTAAAGTCAATCAGTGTATTATAACTGAAAAGCAGTGAATAGTCACTGATGATCATAGTTATAAGTATAGCACTGCAAATCAGTAAAATACTGCTGATAGAATCAGTTCATTGCAACCGCTATTTTAAACAACAGAAAAGTGTCGCCCAGAAACAAACTGAGCTCTTATTGGCTCGCGGTCTACTGATTTTGCAGTGAAATATTACTTCCACTGGCTAAAATCAGTCAAATGTAAGACAGAGAACCAAGGTGGGAGTATTTTTACTAAATAGCAGTAAATATTCACTGATTGTCGGTAACGTACTGTTTTACTAATTCAATCAGCGATATTTTCACTGATTGACTTTAAGAGAGTGTGTATAATAAATCTTTGGATATAATGTTGATGAAATAATACAATGCAAATTGACATAATTTCATGTTTTTAAAATTAAACAAAATTGTAAAATTTGTTAAAATATTAAAGATATATATAAAATGTTTAATATTTATATAATAAAATATGAAAATATTTAATCAAAGAAAATTTAGAAAAGCTTTTGTTATTAATTCTTGTTTCAAGAATTAAATTGAACGAGTAAATGCTTTATGTTTATCTATGTCAATTTCAAGATTGAGTGATCAAAATCTAATCAACGAGAAGCGTGCCAAAAGGCATCTATATGTATCACCTGTTTTAAACTATTTTGCATACGCTCCGTCTGCGAGAGAGAAATGGGGCGCTAGAAGGAGGAGAATCGAAATATCTTTCGTCCGGAAGACGGAGGATATTCTAAAAGAGAAAATGAAAAGTGGCGGACATAAGAATGTGCGCGGAACTGAGGAAACAAAATGTGCCTTTGATGTCGTTCAGCTTGGTCGAACCTTTTTGCATTCCTTTGATACTTCGAAGTCCTCAAAGTCTTCGCAGCAGATAGAACAGACGAAGAAAATGAGCTTTGGTCTCGTCATCTAAAGAGGCCCGTATTAAAGAGAACATAATATTGTTCGACTATGCAGATACATTTATGTGATTTTTACGAATTTGACAGTGGTATGTGCATCAAAGGTTTGAATTGGGAAATAGATGGATATTAATATGAGAGTAGAAAATTTAAATTTCATCTTGATAGAATTTGAAAATGATCTCTAATTTAATTTCCGATAGTCAAAGATAATCTATATTTATAAGAATTAAATTTATCAAGGTTTATGTCAATATTGTGTCAATTATATTATCTCGGCTTAAGTGGATCAATTGCAAAATGAAAAAATATTGACAGCTGTTACCTAATATCTTCTATTAGTCTTTACTAATATGTTCAAAAATATTTACGATGTATTTTCAGAAATTTTAAATATCAATGTTTTAAATGTAAAAATGATAAAATTTTTAGCTTCAAAATTCTTCGATTAAATCGGAGCGGGAATTGGAAACACTATCGACTCTCATTGAGAGTATTTTATTGTTGCCTAGCGAATCGATTCAAAAAGAATCGAGGGATTTTGTTCGCTTGGCGAGCCATTGCGTGAACGCGAATACGTTCAACGTAATCTGTCTTCGTACGTGCCATTTGCCTTTGACGTTTACCACCGCGAAGGGCGCCGTGCTATTGATGATAGTGGCGGCGTTGTCAGGGTTGATAGCGGGGTTGATAACGCTACGCCCGTGGACACACAGTTTCGCGGCTGAGAAATAATGAAATTTGCCGTTGACGAGGCGAATGGTGATTAATGAGCCGCACACAGGTGCGAATGTCGTGTCGCTCGACTGAGGCTGCGCACATGTGCATGCACGCTGTGCTGGAAAAGTTCGACGACCGAATGACTAACAAGAGCAGGAAGAAAAAGATTGATCGAAATACAATTGTATATACGGAGATAAAAAAACTACGAACTTCATTTGCGGTTTCTTTGACCGATCCGAAGTTGATTTTCCTTTAACAAGGCACTAGATAGAACTCATTTCCTCGTATTTTTTTTTAATTTTCAGCATTGATTATCTTGGAAATTAAGTGTTACTTTAAAAATAGAGTTGATTAAGTAAAGCTAAAAACGAAGAGATAATAAGGACAAACGAATTAATTTTACGAAAGGCCAATCGCATAATTTCAATAGCTCGTAATGTAATGCGCGAAAAAAGGTGTCTTACATCTAAGGAAACTTTCAGCTCATTTTTGAATATTCAATATAATCTCGAAGTTTGAGCGTATAATTTTTCAAGCACCTTGTATGTTAATAGACTAGAACTTGGCAACGGGAACACGGAATATAAACGGCTCCATTTCATGTTTCAGCTCATACACGGAAACAATGAAGTGGCTTTGGATAATTGTCTTAGTGGCTCTGGCGCTGCCAGCTGCTGTACCACGAAAAATACACAGAAGCAAGCCGAGTAAGTAAATATCTTTTAATAAGTAAATTTTCACGAGCAGGAAAATGTTATTCCTGAAATAAATTGCTTTAAAAAAATTCATGTGAGAAGAATAACTCGTTTCTTTCACTCAACTATTCTCTTTTATTAATTACAATTATCTCGACCTGTTGGCCGTTTTTGGGTATTCTAGACGCTCTATCTGAGAAACGGAAGTTCGTGATATTTCACGGTAAGCTTTCGTATACGAGAACATCAAAGAACGTATCATGTAACTATCCGGAAAGATATTCGATCAAAACGTTCCCGTTTTCACCGTTATCACGGACATTCCTGTATGGTAGTACCCGAAAGGATCGGAAAGCTACTCGATACATCGCGAGCAGGCAGAAAGTCGATTTTGATCGGGAGTACGAGGCTGCGGAGAATCACTTCACGTCGTGATTGAAGAAAACCGCCACCGCTTGCTTCTCCGCGTAACGACAATAAGCCGATCCCGAAAGAGATCCGTGATTGCTCAAAAATACAGACAATATTGCTATCCGAAATTGTTTTACGATAGATTTTCAATTCTTCCGACAATGTGGACGAAGAAAATATTTTGTTTTTACCAAGCAACGATATATGCAGAGACACACGGAAAAAACGATAAAGTTGCCACAATCACAATAATAGTAATATTTGGTACAGTGACGTCCTGTGGTTGTCACATTCACATTGATGTGAAGGCAACTATATGCATTTGGTACAGCAAACATAGTGAATGTTGAGCCAAACATATATAGATGCACTACACAAAACAATGTGAATGTGACAACCACAGGACGTGGCTGTACCAAATATTACTATTATTGTGGTTGTGGCAACCTTATCGTTTTTTTCGTGCAATGAAACATTTAGACGTCATCGGCAAAGCAACTGAAAAGATATCATGTCACGGGATGACCGGAATAACATCCATCCCAATTTCCATTTTTCAGTCGGACATTCAAGTAATTTCCGAAATGATCGAAAACCTTGCGACACATCGCGAACAAACGGGAAATTGAAAAACACATCGTGAAACAACACGAGCTTCCGCATTCTAGTTATGCGGAATTCTCTACTCTTTTTTTTTCCTCCTTATTTTTATATTTTCTTATGTCGTGATTGATATACTTTGATACGGAGCAAAATGCACTCCGCTCTTCACTCTTGCGACTGGTCAAGATCTTTTCCCTTTGCTCTCCGCAAAGAGGAAATGAGTAGTCGCAGAGCTGTCTGGCCGCGAACACAGGCCTTCGTCGGCGACAGATGTCGGTTATTGGAAAGAGATATCTCCTTTTTGTTTTCAGCGCCACGGCTATACGGCGACAGAGTCCCTGTCAATTTAATAAGGACCACTAGCAGCAAGGTACGGCAAAAGATCGTGGACATCCACAATTACTTTCGCACGCAGGTCAAGCCATCTGCCGCCAACATGCTCGTCATGGTAAGAACTCCATTTCTATATAGTTCTAACAAGGGAGAGAATCCCGATTCCCGATTAGTACGATTGAATAAACTTCCAGCGCGAGAACTTCCTGCGAGACATTGGATGATGATTATCTATCAAATTCCTATTCGGAAACATCGATTCCATATTTGTCGAAGGCTATCATTAGAATTTTGTGCGCTGGCGTTGCATCATTTTATGTACCACGTCTATGGAAATTTGCTTTCAGAATATTCAATCATGCACACTGAGAAAAAAGTACTTAAAAATTTATTTCTATGAAATAAGATTTATTTAAATACGGCGAAATGAAATTTTATTTCTAGAAAATGAACCATCTAATGAGAAAAATTAAATATATTTCACAGAAATGTATATTCCGTCATCATATGAAATATGATAACGCTAAATTTAGCTATGATACATTAGATGGTTCATTTGCTGGAAATAAAATTTCATTTCGCCGTATTTAAATAAATCTTATTTTACAGAAATAAATTTTTAGTACTTTTTTCTCAGTGCAATAACATAATAAAGCAGATAGTTTGAGTTACACCGCTCTTTTTTAACCGCACAAGTGTCTTTCGTGTTTAAATCAAGAGTTTATTTTACATGTATAAATATTTATATAGAGCGAGAGTCGTTTGTCAGCGATAGATACACGAAGATGTCACTTGATTGTAAATCGCTGCGGGATCGAGTGATAAACGGTTTACGAAAAGAAAACTTACACCGCGGACATCTTCTGTGGGGTAGAAGTAGAAACGCAAGTATTCCAGCGAGACACGAGTCGATATATCCTATTTTTGTTGATCGACGCCTGTCCGCGTGACTCGAACTTCAAAGTAAAATTGGTTTCGCCGGGTGGAAGCAGACGTTACGCGCTTCATCGGGACATTTACGGGAACTTTTGCCGGTCGCGATAACCACCTTTCTATAAATTTCATCGGCAGTTCATCACAATATTTTACGAACGTCCGCTTTTTGTCGTCGTTCTCGCGCTACAGCGCTAGCGATGCGGCCGATAGTCGATACCGGGAGCTTTGATATACTTGTCATTGTGTTGCGTCTATTCGCGACATATTTTTGTTATTTTTGCGAGCGATGAAACACGGGGGCTTGGGAATTTTATCAAGATGTTATATAAACCGATAGTTTCGCGCTATCTCCATAGTAACAAATGCGCAAAATTTTTACGTGCTTTAAAACGAACTTACACGCTTCACTTCGCCATTGATCACTTCAAATGAGTCGTCTAAAGTAAAAGAAAGATGTAAAATGCGGACGCCATTCCTGCAGATATCATCGTCTATTAGGTTGGTGCAAAAAGTTTGTGGTATCAGTCAAAAAGAGTTGAAAGTTTCAGCAAAATCGCGAAGCCAAAGTACCGCTATGTATACTTCAGTATACTTTGTATTTTATTTAGAAAGAAATTTTTCACTTCTCTTTTCAAAGAAGTCCAGTTTTAACTTTGTTTAATATAGAGCTTGATAGAAAAATGACAAACCTTTTACATCAACTTAAAACTATTTTGAACGATAGAGAAATAGTCATCTCCTTCTATTTAAATTTTGAATAATTATATAGAGGATGAATAATTAAATATTGGAATAACATTAAATATTGTAATAATATTAAATATAGCTGGTAATATTAAATATTGCTATATATTTTTAGAAGAGTCCTCACATGAATATGTACTAAATATAGTTTTCTTTTATAATCAGATTATTATTAAATTTGAAGTTTCACGAACCTATTTTTGGATATCAGCTTTATTTGAATCTAGAATTCCTTCGCGCAGGATTCGTGAATAATGCGAGCAGTTTCGCAGCCTGTTCGAATAGTAGCAGAGATGCTCGCTTTGAAATTCTATCGATTTTCCCAGATTCCCATCTTTCGGCGTGCCTTCGACAATACGTTGTCACTTTCCAAAATGGGATCCTTTCAAACTTTTTGGTTAAAGTATCTCTCTCTCCTTGCAGAAATAGAAATAGCTTTACGACTGCATTAGTCTTGATATCGATAGATTATTTTATTTGAGTTTAATTAATCGTAATTATGGTGCACCTTAATATATTGAAAATTCTATGTAACATAAACAATATAATTACAAGACCGCGAAGTGTATCAAACAATTTAAATCGAGAACGGCCAAATAATACGGTCATAGCAGATCTTAGTGCTCATTAATATTTTATGTGTGATTTTTCTAGTTCTTTTAAACTACGCGCCGTTACTTTCGGACTTAAAACGCAGTTCTTGAAACCTGAAAAGTAATATCACAATGATAATGATGCTAACAAGCATCTGTAAGATCCCCCCTCCCCATCCTATCCCGAAAAACTGTAAAGAAAACTTTTAAGTCCAAAAGTAACGACGCGTAGTTTAAAAGAACTAGAAAAATCACACATAAAATATTAATGAGCACTAAGATCTGCTATGACCGTATTTGGCCGTTCTCGATTTTAATTATTCTATGTAACATAATTTAGAATAATTTAACGGTAAAAAAATTTGTGGTCAATTGTAAAATAATGCCGACTACCTCTCTCTTTCTCTCTAAAATATGATCGTATATCTATGTATTAGAGGCAGTCAAATGAAAACGGGTCAGACGCCAAAAAGTGTCATTGAAAATTTATTACCTCAAAAGTAATCTCCATAACTGTTAATACATTTATCCCATTGGGAGACAAGACGGTCAATTCCATTCTTGTAGAAGCATGTAGGCTGCTAACGGATCCACAACCTTACCCAATCGCACACGTCCTCGTCCGATTAAAACCGATGTTCACGAATGTCTCTCTTCAGGTCGCCAAAAATGTGATTTTCACAGTTGAAATCAGATTTAATCGGCTTATTCTTCATAAAATTCGCATGGATAATTCGGAGAAATAATTACCGGTCACGAATGAGGAGGTACTCTTCTGGAAACACAACAAAAATAATATAATAAATACAGCAATAACGTATAATTCAACTTTCTCGTGCACAATGCACATTTAATTTGAGTTTTTGGCAACTTTGCAGTAGATAACGCGCGCCGTTAATTGGACTGATTAAAATTAAGCGGCGAAAGCGCTCGTTATCCGCTCGTTTCGCGATTTTCCGTATTTCTCTGGAAAATTATCAGAATTGCTGAATGTAAATCCTATATAGCAATTATTGTTTGCAACACGTGCCTTTCTTCTATTTGGATAATAAAGCATGAATAATAAGATGCGCGATGTTTCAGAAATAATGTATAATTAAATAACGGTAACAGATTATTTAACTGTAAACAACTTTAATTGCGAATGAAGAAAGGACTCAATAAAGAAGGGACTGCAAAAGTCGTCATTTTTTACCCCCAAGGGGAACCTGTAAAACATATTTTGCCACCTTATTTGAGATTGAAATATGAAGAAAAAAATGTTTATTTAACAGGGAGACTACGGGAAATATTTTAGAAGTGATAATGAATGTTTTTAAAACGTCTGTCAAAATAGCTGTGTTCATATCGACGGCGCGGCGTCATGACAAAAGGGCGTAAGCGATAAGAATCTAAAAATGAGATTATTGTTGGAAAACAGGTCATAATAAAAATCAAGCCTTGCATCTAACACTATGGTTGTATCCATCAAAAATTCGAGAATCGTTAATTTTATTACTAGTTAATAAAAAAATTGCACCTTAAATAACATTTTTTGGATTTTTCTCAATTTTTGGAGCTCCTGTAAAATTTGGTAAAAGCCGCTTACGCCTTTTTAACGCGACGACCGCGACGTCGATATATATTCTTGTAACAAGAATAATTTTAAACCATTTTAAATGGTGGATAATATGTGACCATGGCAAAGACGATATCGGAGCATTCGAGGGTTTGCTGTACATCAACCAACAATACATTTACCTGCACATTATTTAAATAATTATTTTGAAGATGATCATGATAGTTCATCTGAATCAGAATCCGAAGACTAAATCTTTTGAAAATCTCTGAATATTTATAATAAATAGTTGACATAGTTAGTAAAGAAATAAAGGTAATTGTTAAAATGTGACTGCATATATATGTATGTACAAAAAATATTAATAAAATATATAAATAATATAAATAAAAATATAAGAGCGGCAGTGTGGTCTAGTGGTAGAGCGCCAGACTCGTAATCTGTAGTAGGGTTCGAGTCCAGTAGATCAGGTAAACATGGATATTATTATTTTCCGACACTGCGCTCCCTGCCGGGAAGAGGATTCCCGTTAGGTAAAACTGGGCTCCGTCTTTCGGAAGAGACGTTAAGATGTTGGTCCAAACGGGCAAAAAGTAGGAGGAGTTGTAGGAAAGGATGGGAAGGGTGAAAATGCAAACCCCGAGGGGACGCAGTATAATTCCTTTATCCTTTTATAAATAAAAATATAATAAAAAAATATAAAAAACATTTTAAAAAAGACAAAAACATAAAAATAAAAACAAAAACATAAAAATATAAAAAATGGAAGCAGTATTCCTCGTTCGTTGCCTCTAAGTTTAGGCTAAGTGCCATTATGAGATCTGAAAACAGTATGCATTAATTCTATAGTGTTTTTGGGTGCGTGTTTTAACGAGGGTTTGTGTCGAAATACACTAGAAAGCCCGTACTTCGCAGATTTAGAGTCTTCGGATTTTTATTCAGATAGTACAGAGAATCCAAAAAGAATTCTTTTTGAATTCCCGAATTATGAAAAAAAATAAATTCTTTTTTTATTCCATTTCTGTTCTAAAAGGACTTTTAAGGGTTCAAAACGAATTTATTTTCATGTCACCAACTCTGAGTCCTTCTTAAAAATCATCACTTGTACAATATTTCTACAATGTTTCCTGATTAAATAAACATTTTTTTCTTCTTATTTTAACCTCAAATAAAGTGGCAAAACATATTTTACAGATTTCTCTTGGCAAAAAATGGCGATTTTTGCAATCCCTTCTTTGTAATACAAATAATTGCAAAGGCAAACGAAAGTATAATTAATTATACTGTAAACAATTATCTTGTATTTAATTATACAGTTGCAATACTTTATATACATATAAAATAATGTTTTATCTAAACGTAACTGTAAATTCATTCTTACAGATTTCTACTCCTCAATGAAATCGCTCGATATTAAGATGTTAAACTAAAACTTGTATGCGCTGTGCATACAAAATAGCGGGTTTTATCAGAGATTTACCTTACGAAGCGGTTTACTTGATCAGAAAACTGAATTTTCGAGGTTCGCCGTCGAGTACGGTGCAAGATTTCAATTTCCGCCTGCATCGACGTTATTATCCGATCTATATATAAACATGTAGGTGTACTATATATCACTCACTTCCCGTTGTTTCTCACGGCGATATAGCGCAGGAGATATTTTAGAAGGAAAGGCGATATCCACTGCGGTTGGTAGTTTAACTCGAACAAATCGAAATGTAGATTAATTCAATCGCCTTTTCTCTTATAAAAGGAAGCACAAGATATGGAATAAAAGCGTAAGAAATACAAAAAGAAAATCAGAATAAAATGGCACGACTAAATTGCAATTTAATGCAATTTAATGCAATTTTCTGATTTTTAGTAACTTATACTAATAATGATGATATACAGGGTGTCCCATGACTCGAGGTCCATACATTAAAGGCATGTTATTGAGTTATTTAGAGTTGAAATTGTTTAACAAACATATGTCCGCAAACGCTTTCTATCAGAACTACAACCATTAAAAGTTGATGTAAATATTTGAAAAAGGAAAGAAAAAGGACATTTAATTTAACTTGTTTATTTACAAATATATTGCAAATTCTGTTCAAAATTATCTCCTGCAGATTCAATACAAAGTCTTGCCCTGCGTCAAAGTGATCTAACAGCTCGCTCCACCATGCCAGGAGAATTTCTTATTAATTAATAAGACAATTATTAATAAACATAATAATAAGCAATAAGACAAGAATTAATAAAACAATACCAGACTGACAGAAAATGTTTCAAATATTCACATCAACTTTCAATGGTTGTAGTTCTGTTAGAAAGCATTTACGGACATATGTTTATTAAACAATTTCAACTCTAAATGACTTCAATAACACGCCCTTAATGTATGGACCTCGAGTCATGGGACACCCTGTATATGAAGACCCGAGGGAAAAACAAGGAATGTCAGTTTTATATTTTTCAGTAAAATGAATTTTAAAGTTTGTTATTTCCCCTATACTCGAATGTTCTACCTTCATTTTTTTAATGATTAATACAGTTTTTAATCCAAGATGTACATTGTAGTATCATTGATGTTTGTAGTATCTCTTAAACGCTACAAAATGATGTGCGCGCGCGACCATATCTCATTTTTAATAAAACTGGCATTCCTTGTTTTTCCCCAGGTCTTCATATAATTATAATTCCATAATTATGACAAGTTATATATAATAAATTAAATTATTTTATGATTAATCTCTTTGTTATAATTGGATAAGTCTTCGAGTATTTGAAGTTAATTCTTACATCTGGTAAAATTTCCTTCCGGAAAATCCGGTATATTTGTGGACGCGACCAGGTGTCTACGTGGTCATACCATCTCTGGCCGCGTTTACTCGTCGTTTCCTTCGCGCCGCCAATCTCAAGCTTGGTTATAAGTTACACGACTTCCCACTTAAATTCTTTTCCCACGGAAACTACCAGCGACGTCACCGTAAAAGCTACTTTCGGCGGGAGTTACGCCGTAGATGCGACTGTTATCTGAGGTTTCTCGGCAAAACTCGAAGCGCGATGCAGTTTCTCGAGGAGAGAATGACCGCTATCGGGAATGCTTCTATCGATTCAGTAGAGTCCAACGTCGAAGCTAGGTAACATTGCGGATAGGTCCCACGAGATATTATATCTTTCCATTTAGCAGATTATTATAATAAATTAATAATGATATCAATATTACAATTTATTAAAAGAAATTATGATTAATCGATTTTTTATACATTTATGATTCTGATATTTCAACGTAAATTCCTAATAGAGAATTATCAAAATTATCGTTTATTTTTCATAATTTTTCAATGTCTACGAATAAATAATTTCCTATTTTGAATATTTTTATTCATAAAATATCTCACTATATCTTATTATATATATAAATTGAGAGAGAGAGAGAGAGAGAGAGGAGAGAGCTGATATAATAATACATAAATACATAAATATTAATCTACAAAATGTAATATTAATATACCGAGATAAATCTTCTACGAGGCAAGCAATAATTAAAAATGCAATTTCAAAGCGTATTGTGCACTACAGAATATTGCACCTGGTACTTAGAATTCAGAGTCAACTTTATATAAGCAAGAAAGCAGTCTCCTCGAGATGCATAAATCAAGAAGCGCTTCTGATTAAGGAATCCTGCTCCTAGGACTTAGGTTCCGACTTTCTTAAGTTTAACGTAGGCGCGTAGAATGCAATATCGGAGCATCGCGGGTAACTTTTGATCTTTTTTTTTTACAAGTTATGTTATTGCGACTACAAACGCAGTTCATTACGGAAAATTAACGCGCAGTTATAATTTGGTGTCGAGCTCGGAAAATATGGGGAAATAAAGAAAAATATGAAAAATAACAAAAATATATATATAGGAAACGCAGCATCTTCCTTCGAGAAACTTCTGAGAACGGGATTCGCCTCTACGGGGCGAACATTATAGCTTTGAAAGCACGATATTTGCATATAACGAGCAATTAAGGAGCCACAAGAAAGTCAAGAAACTTTTGCCGCGAGTTTACGTATGCACACAGGCGAGAAAACTTTTTGCACTCGTAAATATGGTTGTATTAGACGTACTTAATTAAACTTTAAGATTTTTCTAAATATAAGGTATACACAAGCTTTTCAATTACGAATCCCTTGATCAACTTGCAGTCATCTTTTTCCTGATAAAAAATATATTTTTCCACTACTTTGTTAACATTCAGCTTTAAATTGCAACTAATTACTCAAATTGTAAGATTTATCTATTTGGTTATCTATTTGTTTCATTGAAGTCTCGCAAAAGAAACTAGATTTTTGATAGTTTATAATTTGAAAATTATTAATTTATATTAATATTAATTTATATTAATATTAATTTATATTAATAATCTCGCGTAAGTAGGGTCCCTCTACTTACGAGATTGTGAGACTGTTTTATCATTCACTTTATATTTTACCATTGGTTCCCATTACTTCTACTTTTATTCTTACATTTAATTATACTTTAAATTTGCTTTCAAAAAAATTTATTCATTTGTTTATTTTATTACCCAAAAAAATTCTTATTAAATTATTTATTTCAGTATTTCAGTATTTGTGGAGTGAGTTTGTGATGTGAGTTTTCATTCTATTTAACATTTTATTTATTACTTTTAATTGTACGCACTGAAGAGGACTCAAATCGAAACGTTTGCGAGTTTTATTGTAATTTTGTATATTGTAATTTTTAATAATAAAGTTATTGTTCGCCCCGACAACGGCGTTGGCTCACATTGGCTTTTTCCAATTTATTTTTAATTTTATATCGGCGAGCCTAACATTATTAGTATTGATTTAAAATTTTTAATGTTTCAATGTTCAAATATTTTCACAATTGCGGATACCCTTCTTTGTTTCAGAAATGGCATTCGGGTTTAGCGAAAGCAGCAGAGAGATGGGCCGATCGCTGCCTCGGTTTGGTGCACGACAATGCAACCGGTCTGTATCTGGACGGCTTTGGACAGAGTGGACAAAACATATTCATCAGTACGGGTCGTACACTCTGGTGAGATATTATTAAATCTTGTTTACTTCTAGTTAGCGAGTTTACGTTGCAGTCGGTATATTTGTACAGATGTACTCCGTACACGCGCGCTAGACTTTATTCCGTGAAAATATGCGGCGGTCCATCTGCCATGGATGCACTGTTAATTACCATGCCACCGGCTTCATTATTTACATATCAAAGTTAACTTCTCGGAAAGATACCATCCGTGATGATTATTAATCTTGCCGTTGGATGCGACAAGATCTCGAATGTTACGATTTAATTGCGAAACTCCGATATGCAGTTGAGATAATTTCAAAAGAGCTGATCACGTTTCAAACCGTCGCGTCGGAAAATTTAGCTTCGCGCTGTTGAAAGTAGGATATTACTAATCGTAATTAATTCTTCGGTCAACAAAGCTAGAATTAAATTACATAGACAAACAGTCCACGGTGGACTAGAGAGTAGATTTCGCCATACAGACTAGGAGCTGCACAAACATCACCGGACGCGGATGCTTTATGTCGCACGCGGACAATTCCCCACGACCACAAATTGAGACTCCTTTCGAATCCTTCGTCGGAATGTTGCAGGAACTTCCCTATCAGAATGTGGTATATGGAGTACAAGGACTTCAAGTACGGTCCCAATACGACGAATGAGGTCCACGAGATCGGCCATTACACGCAGGTGGTGTGGGCGACGACACATCTGGTCGGATGCGGGGTGAGCCATTGCACCGGCGGCAAAGGTCCGCTCGGCAAGGATTTCTACATGTACGTTTGCAACTATGCTCCAAGGTAGGTATAATGTTGAACAATTGAGGAACCATCTCAATAGCGCGTACAGTTAAGCGGATTGAGCTTGAGAAGAGAATTGATTCGCTATCTTGCATCTCACGTAAAGCGTCTTCCGGATGCTTGTATCAAATGCATTCTTCAACTGACAATGAGAAAGAAAACGCGTTTCCGGATATGCTTTTCTTCTTTCCATTTTGAGAGAGATTATATTATTATTCTCGCACGTTGTTATTTTATTGTTTAAATGTCAAAACGCGTGAGGTTACCATTTTTTGTCGGATTCGCGCAATAGAACGCACGTGTATCACCGTTACACCAATACAGATTATACCGATAGGGTAGTAACGCGGTGTAATTATTTTCGCTGGGGGTTGCACGCCGTTTGCCATGACTGTTATGATACACGGCTGTTTCTGCAACAGCAATTGCAATTGGGCCACAGGTAGAACTTAGTTCATTAGCATGGAATTGACGCAATAATTTGCTGGAGGGAAATGCGGATTGAAACGGTTAACCGTAAACTTGGTGAAAGTAGCGTGCGCGGCATCGTCAAAGCAGATCTTAGTTAAATCGACATTTGCACGCTGAATGGAAGAAGGTCAAAGCAGATTGTTAAACCATTAATACAAGATGAGTGAATAAGAGGAAAAGAGAGAAGGATTAACGAAGAAGAAGCTTGATTAAATTTCGCAAACAATTCACTCTTTGCGTTAGCAGCGATAGTCAATTTAAACAAGAATTCTTTCGTTTTGTCTCGTAGATAAATCTATTCGAAATTTTTCTCTCGAAGAATTAACTTTTACATCAATGAAAAATTGCAGACTGTCGACAAAACGTTGAAGGAGAATGAAAAAAGAATATATTATTAAGAATCAATATGATAATAATGAAATTGCGATAAAGCATATTTTGTGGAATAAAAGATACTTATTTTACTTCGATATTGAAAAATTCTTTTCTTTAGCTTTCTTTCTAGAATCAACCATAAATATTGCATAAGCAGCTAAGAAGAATGTTGCTTGAGAAAATGTGATGTCAGTGTTTCCTGAATGGAAAACGATATTAACCAGGCTGCAGTGACTTTAGCGCCTTGAGTATTACAACTTTCTGCAGTGCGATGTTTTAGCGAATTCGATAACTCGAAGCTATATTTTTTTCATACGTTTACCGAGGATGGGATCTTTCCTCAGGCACTCCGTTTACGGACTTGATTATAGCTCAGCCTTTTTCACGAACCAAAAATATCCGATGTTGTATTCAAGCTCGTATGAGACTGGCACGTAAGCTTTCCCTAGACGCGCTGAAATATGTAAATCCTATATTTATACACTGTATGTAAGCGACATAACCCGCTCGGGGGAGAACAGGAGGAACGAGGTAAGCAAGGAAAACAAGGAAAATGGTGACACCGGTGCGGAATATATGCAGCGTCAGCGCGAGTTATAGCTCGTTCGTCTTTGTCATGCCCATTGTGGCACTTAGACGGCTCTCTTTGTCACCAGTATGGCACACTTTCTCAGTATACTTATGGTTTTCGTTGTACGCGACTACTGGATAAGATATATATATATATATATATATATTGCATATATATGTATATATATACAGGATGCTCAATGCAAAACATACGATGTACGATGTATGAATAAGAATTTTCTTGAAGCTTTCTGATAAAGAACGATTGTTTAGTTTCTTCGGATTTAATAGTTAACGAGAAATATGAGTGAGAGAGATATGGATTAGTTGAAAAGAAGGATTACCAATACATATTATGATTAAGAAAAATTGTTTATGATATTGAATAAAAAAGTATCAATAAATTTGTAAAAACGTCAATAATTTTAAACGTAAAATTAATTAAAAATAAAAATAAACGTTATACTCTCTTAAGAATAAAAAATGATATATTAGAATAAAGTTAAAAATTTTACGCGCTCTTTTATTTTTCTTGTTAATAGAGACTGAAATTATTTACGTATTGTAATCCTCCTTTATTTTATTTTTACTCATACCTTTATTTTCTAAAAAATAATGCTATTCAGGAAGATGTAGCGATAATAATTTGTTTTAATTTAATAAAATTTTTATATTCCTATATATTGATTTAAAGATTATAAGTTGAATAGCTTTTATAAATATATTTTGTGCAACATTGGCTCACTATAGTAGAGAATAGACTATATATCAGAGAGAGAAAGAAAGAAAGAGAGTTACGCTTCTACCTTTGCATTCCCGAATAAGCTGTCCAAGTGAGTGACAATAAATAAATGATTTTCCTGGCGACATTTCACGCGCGGGCGACTCACGCAATTAGAATTCGCTTCGGTCTTCGGTCTTGCAATTTATCGCTCCTGCAATCCGTACAAAAATGCCGGCGACCCAATTCTGAACTAAGGATTCCTACAAATCGCGACGCTATATATTCCTCATATCGATCCCCCGCAATACGCAGACCCGATAAATTTTCCACGAGATCCGTTCTAATGCGATCGACGACGAGTTCACCGCAGCTTCATATATTCATGTTACAAGACGAGATACTAACAGGCAAACGTATATATATGGTCGTCATATTAGCTTTTATGCTGCAGAGAAACTCGGCAAATGAAACTAAACTCAGATCCGCATTTTTGAAACAAGTATAATATGTTTCACATTTTACATTTTAGAAGTATACTTCGTACATCTTGGCAATAAATTCCAAATGAACTGAAAATTGGCATGTGACGTTCATTTCGTTCCGAAATTCGAAATCAATTTCCATGTGAAGAACTCTGAAGCATTTCAGATAAAACGGGATTTCACGAAGCGACTTTTAAGATCATTTCATATGCAGTTTTATATGTCGATCTGTACTTCTTGTTAAGCAGGGCACATTCTCCAGCAGTGTATTTGACGCCTGACCTATTTTGCGCGAAAAGCGAAGCCGGCGCGGTTGCATGGCCGCCATCAGTGGCCCGAGTCCTGAATAAATAAACCGTGTCACGTGGTGGTGGGCCACCTTATCCTTCCTTTTATCTTGCCGTTCTTCCACACCGGCTCTATCTCGTAATTAATTTCGTGGATATACAGCAGCCCGGGCTAGCCCGGCCGTTAGAGACGGAAATTCTCGCGCGATCGTTTAAGACGCGCGATTCGTACCGAAAAATACTTTGAATGTAAATTCGGTGGCCCATTTGCAAATTGCTCGACGGTCCTTCCATGGCTTTTCGTTAATGCGCGTGGCTAATGGATTTGGATTAGGATACTGCCTAAAGTATTTACACTATTATGCAGAGTATCTCAGAAATTGGGGATTTATTTAAGTCGCAAATAATGGAAGCTATTTTGAAAAAGAACAGGGATAATATCGAGATGTCTATAAATTTCGAATCATTAACGATCGAAGATATTTCTACAGTGAATTAAATCTCCCTAAAGCGATTAGTTATGTACTAGTTATCTATTATTCAGAGTTAAGTTGGGAATAAATTATAAAATAACTGATAGCAGCGATACAGAGTTCTATCTTGAGCTTATCTTGAAACATAATTATCAAGGGAATACTCGTGGCTACGAAATAAGATATTTAATCCGAGAAATTTAGCGTTAGAGCAAACTTGGTTCAAACTCTCTGTGTATAATTACTGTTTTGATCTTTACAAGGCAAACGCGCGCGTGTTAAAATCTTCTCACCCTTACCTAAGGACAACTCAACTCTTCTCCAGTTTCTCGAGTTCGGACTTAATAGGAGCGCCGACTTTAGACACACCCTGAACGACACCTTTTGATGTGATCCTTTACTCTTCCTCCCTCGTATAACTTAAACAATATACACTTATGATAATATATACACATTTCGCATCTCCGAGCGGTATACATTTATAAATTGAATGAAATATTAGCATAAACTGAATAAGTTAGAAACAGAGAGCGATAAAAACAATATCTTGTAAAAATCCAATGCAGCATGGACTTTGATGTAAAGAGAATAAAATAAAATTTTCTCGCGTTACAAGTATCGAAATGAATGCTAAATTGGTGTCGTCAATATTAAATTTATATTCTTGTTGCACGATGAAATTTAAATTTTTCTTTCTTTTATGCTGGATCGAAGCAGTTGGAATGCTGAATGTGCTTCGACCTAACAATATTTAAATCGCGATGAGAAATGTTTGGGTCTATTTTTCACGTTTTTGGTCTCTTTGGGCTATTGCCCGATTGTCTCTAAAATCGATATTGTCTAATAGCCGGTCTTTGCCTCGCAGCGGGAACTTCAAGGGCGGTCTGGGCCTGCCCTACGTGGCCGGAAAGCCGTGCAGCATGTGTAAGGACCATTGCACGCGGGACGCGCTCTGCACGAACGCCTGCTATCACACCGATCTGTGGTCGAATTGCGCCGAGCTGCGCAGAACGTTCGGCTCGTGGGTCTGCGAGACGGACACGAAGGAGGGCCACGAACGCCGGAAGTTCTGCGGCGCCACGTGCAACTGCAAGGACAAGATCTACTACCATCACCAAGAGTAGGAGGGCTCCTTGGCTTCCGTGTTTGGGTCCACCGTGTTGCATGAATAATTTAATCGCCCTGCAAAACTAAACTCAGACCTGGTGGGTGTGACGACGGCTAAACGGCGGCAGATCGTTTATCCGGGGAATCGTGTTGTTTTATTGATGAGCTCGTTTGTTTAGTGATGAGAGTTGGAGGAACGCTCGCGACGTTTCGCGCTAGGGCCTCCGCCGAGAGAGGGCGGACAGCGAGTAAACGGGATAATATGGAAATACGGTAGATGAAGTGATTGTGGAATTTGTGTGCTATTTGGATCTCCGGGGCCTAGATTTCTCGAATTCTAGGGATTTCTCAAATAGATCAATAGATTCTGTGCTGCGCAGCGATCTAATAATTACAAATTGCACATAATCTTTCGATTCCAAATCCCAGAAATCCGAAAATACGATTCTTGTTGTAATATGATCCTTGAGAATTCTAGGACACTGAATTTTACATCCCTCGAAAGTTCAGGATCTTTTGAAATTTCACGAGTTTCACTGGTGTGAAACTCGCGTCTGTCTATCTTTGATGATTTCAGCAAAACCGCGAAGTTTTACGTAATCAATACATTTGCAAAAGTTATCAACCGCATATAATTTTTAACGCGCCAAAGCACCACTTAATTTAACTTGTTTGTGTGGTCGCTTCTTCCAATAATATAAAAATTAATGAAAAAGAGAAGCTTAAATTGAAAAGGATTAATTTTTTACAGGCGAGCCTTGCATGTCTTAACATCGAGACTAAAATGCGCATATTACATCTTACGTCTATACATCTCACATGTTTAGAGATGAAATTTCATAATTAATATGCACGCACACGTAGATACGCGCAATCGTGTTCGCGGTTCCAGAAAGAAAGTTCCAGGACTGGGTTTCAAAAGTTTTAAATATATATTTAGCTTATCAGCAACTCTTTATTCTGCTTGCTCTTCGTAAAAATAGAATTTTTAGTTATGTTATACACATGATAATTCAGAGAGCTGCCACATCCTTTTATATCTTTTGAATATCTACAAGCGAATAATTTCTGATAATTATCATCGCTTGTATTTTACACTATTCAGAGTGCGGTTCGGTCACCTGTTTGTACCCAAAAGAAGAATAAAGGCTAACTCTACATTCTATATTTCTTCGTAATAATTTTTACATTTTTTGTATCATTATATACTTGCACAAAGCAAAGTTTAAGATGTAACAGATTTCGTCAGTTTAATGTGGTTGCCCGCGAATAATATTTTTGACTTGAAATATTTATTACATTATGAAGTAATGTGAACTAATCTGCATCAAATTAATTAAATGAGTGATCAGGAAATTCATTTAAGCAGATAGTAAGTTAATTTGAACTTGTTTCATTTTATAAATCTAATCGTGAAATCTTGTCAATATGTTTCTAATATTTTTTGCCTAAAACGATAATTTTTAAATATTATAAAAATTGTAAATAAACATATGGTGGGTAACATATCGAAACTGACAATTATTAGACGATAGATATACTTCTAACCTTAGTTAATTGTTAAGAGGAATAATGTAAAAATTAAACTAAGCTTCGAGAGGAGACGATGTGTCGATGTTTCTTGTCGTGATGTAACGATGGAACTTCCCTTTGTTAGCGATTAACAATAACGATAACAGTTATTTTTATCTTAGATTTAACAACAGCGTAACTCACGCGATATCGGATGAAATCAAGTCAGAATTATAAAATTAACTCTTTACCGCATAATTCCTCCTACAAATAAAGAGTATATTTTGCATGAGCAACATGGTTATCTAGAAACATAATTCTCTTTTCTTGCGAGAAATTTGTAAAGACACATATCGCGCGACAAAAACCACATTATCAATATTATCTTCATAACAATATGATACGTTTATTATGTAGAACAAGAATTTTCGGCCAAGTTACGTAATAAAGTAAATAAAGATTTATAGCAATAAAAATGCAAAGAATTTTCATCGAGTAAAAAAGATGCGTTTTTCAAAAAATGAAATATTACAAATATTTTATATAAATGATATCTATTTGATTTTTGTAAAAAGTGATATGTTTGATATAGCGCATCGCACGGTTTGATGAAAAATCATTGTTGTTATTTTTATAGAAACGAAAAAAATTAATATTGTGAAGTACATACCGCAATGATGCGGTAAAGGGTTAAGATAAATCGTAAATCATAAGACACATAATCAATAATATGCGTCGAGAAACAACATGTGTGACGAATGGCGAGCATGATTGATGATAATGCTAGGTACTTGATTGTCGGTAATTAAGGAGTTCGTTAAAGAGATATAACAGTGAATGTAACGGTACAGCTCTAAATAAAATGTTTAAACTGTAATACTTTTTGTCCACTTACAGAATAAATATCCTGTAAATATTATATTTTCCTGGATTTCATTATTTACTTAACCATATTTGAATAGTCATAATCCCCCGATATTTGTTTCATAAACAAATATCGGGGGATTATGATTAATTTTAAGTGATTTACAGCTGTAATACTGAAGTAATAAAATTTATCAATATATAACAAACGCACAATTCATGATAGCGCGCGTAATATCAAGAGAGTTTAAGCGCCTCTTCAATGTCTAATAAATTAATGTATATTGTTACATTTTGACAAAACGTAATCTCGATCAGGAGAATGAACGCATGTTGGTCAATTACGGTGCGTTTAATCGCGCCGTAATATTTATTTGTTACCAGGGAATCGAAGGATTAAGCGGAATTATGTGGCGAATAAATCGAGAGCTGTAAGGGTGGAAAGGGAAGGGAATCATCCCCTAGGTCAAGAAGAATGTGCAGTTGGTGAATTCGAGTTAGCGGCGAACCGAGTGCATAGTCTTTTTGCTTCAAAGGGCTTAGGAATGCTTTTCAAACTGTGTCTGGGAAATGACAAAATGGCGCTACTGCGAACTTCGCTGGACTTTCAAATGAAGTGCACTGCGTTGAGATTTTCTTACGTCAAAGCGTAGATATATCGGTGCAGTTATCGATTTTTGTAGTTAATCCTTTCGCTACCAAACGTAAATATGGTAAGTAATCTTTATGTGTGTCTCCGTACTGTTTAGAATTTCGTCCCTCTTGTTTTAAATTCCAAAATTCTAACACTGAAACCAAATTTAACAACGTGAAGAGTTCTAAGTGTCAAAATCAACAAAAAGAACAAAATCAACTGTCAAAGGGTCTACGTTCGATATGAAACATTCTTCTCTGGTTCATCATGTTGATGCATGTTCATGCATGCTCTACGGTGACTGTCTTGACAAAGGTACTCTCATTGTTAGTGGTTTGCCATTGCCTTCCGAGTGGTGGTGATCAATTAAAAATTTGATATGTTCTGGGTGGGTTTGAAGTTTGAACCTGGATCTTTGGCACAGAAAGTAGACGCGCAACTCTTACGCCACTATCACCACTGTCAAAATCAACAAAAAGAATCTGTCATTATATGACACACGCTGGGTTCTAATTTAGATAATCTATCACCGAAAGGGTTAAAAAACAATCAAATAAAGGTTTTTTTAACAAGGATATATAAAAGGTATCAAATAATATATTATTTTGTGAATCCCTTTGTCAATTGGCGAAATCGGCTGCTCAGAGCGATACAGCCATCAATTTCCGGCGTGATATCAAAGAGCGTGAGCGAAAATCGATTTGGTCGTGGCGGGCCCCGACCAAGTGGAATAATACCCGTTCGTCGCGGAATTGGGCCGATTCGTCCGTTGCGGGCTGACGACTTCGGGCAAAGCCGAAAGGCCCGTCGACACGGATTCCTTTGAACGCACCCGTCGGAAAGTCGGTAGGACGGAATGGCAGCGCCATTCGGTCGCCGATAATGCCGCCACGCGCTTTCGTCAAAGATCGGCTATCGCATTGTCGTGAACGAACAATTTCCTTCCGTCCGTCTTTCGAAGATTTCTACGGGAGAAGGCCGATTGAAATCGACCAGTCGGAGCGGAAGATTCGTTCGCTGAATTTAATCCTTTTTGTAGTTCTCTGGATTCCAGGGTGCAAGAGTACCCGGGGGAGACGAAGAGTACTGCGAGTTTAACGCAGGAAGTTGCGAGAGAGCATGAGAGAAGCTAGCGAGTTTTATTTTACAAATTGCTTCAAGTCCGCGGAATAATTTATCCGCCAAGTATCTTGGATACTCTATAAGAATATCGAACATCATTCTTTAATAAATGGGATAATAAATAGGATTAATAAATAACATTATAGGAAGCTAATGCAGGATAAAAAAAAATTACTCTGATGTCGAGGCGTTGATAAAGGTTAGTTTATATCAAAAACTATATTATAGCAAATTAAATGTTTCTTAACGTAAATAGATAAATCTTGCTTCTCAATTAATTTTTAATGTATGTAAAACAAATTTTGCTTTAGCAGAAGTAATTTTTTTAAGGTTTTATTATCAAAATATTTTAAAAGTATTTAAAGTTCTATTGTGTAAAAATTAAAATAAATTTCCCTAAATAAATTGGATTGCAGATGATAGAAGAAAAATATTTTAGATGCGTAAATATTGTCAACTCGCAGTAAAAAATATTGTAATTTACCGAAGTAACGTATTAAACAATGCAATAGGTTTGTGACATACGTGATTCAATGTATGTAATTTGCAATGGTTTCGCTAAAGCAGGTGTAGAAGGTTGATTTATGAACACATTAACTATACCCAGGGCGCTATCATTAGTTGATTGATAGTCAGTAATTACACTGTAAAGTAGCCATGAGTTCGGTCCTAATTACATGGAAATCTAACGGAATTCTCAAGCTAACAGTGGGACGTTGAATATTCTTGAAATTTCACATTGAAAAATTGATCCATGAGCAAAATTAAATTATGATCTCGTTATTTATTAAAAATTATTGAAGAATTTTCGACGATTTTTATTAAAATTATTGAAGAATTTTCGACGATTTATTATTAATAATAAATCAATTAATTTTAATACAGCGTAATGCATCTGCGAGATGTCATGTAATTATTCAATCATTATACCGTTTTGTCATAAAATAATTCAAATCTTGATAAAGGAACAAAAAATTTCGTTTCTTGTTATGCAAAACTTAAATTTAATTAAAGTAATTTTCCTCAATAAAATTGATGTTTTAATCAGATATAGAATCTATACTTGTTGATTTCTACTTATTACAGTAAAATCAATAACAAGCTGCGTTTTGTTGGGTTTTATATTAATAGCGAGAGAACACAATTCGTGCTTCATTAACAAATGAAGATAGTGCCTTTCACGATGCAATGTTTCTGTTTCCGTATTGCATAACATAATTCAATCACTCAATGTTCAAATATTATACAAGCCATGTTTTCTTTACAATGCCCGTTCTCGATGTTTACATATGCAAATGTTTACACCGTCGTAAATAATTGATCGGAATGGAGAGCACGCAATTATTTGAAATTTCACGCAATTGCGCTTGGTGCGCCTCGATTTGTTATGTTAATTGAATTCCTTGAGAGAAACTGGGACGTTAAATTTTATCGAATACCCAGGCATCTCCGAGCATCAGATCGATAACCCGCACAAGCAATTTTGTTCTTATTTCTGACTGCTGTGGAAGTGCATTTATCAGGAGCCCGTTTATCGGAAGAATAAAATGAAATTTCGAAAGAGATCCCCAGTTTGGTACATTTATGATGTTAGAATTCATTTATGTTATAAGTCTCTAGTTCCCTTATACACGCGCAGTACACAAAAAGTATTTGCACATCTCCTATCATCTTGTTTGAAATAATTTTATACGTTAAAGAAAAATATTGCAAATATTTTCTATTTTAGAATACATTATTTTTATTCTTTATATATAATCGACTGAATAAACACATGTGCCAGCATGTTTTCTCTTTATACAAAATTATCCCGAAGCAAATGGAGTGTAAACGTTCTTTTTACTCATTGTATGATTTCATTCTCGCTTTCACGGTTTATTATCGGGTTTCAGCTCTGCAGAGCTTTGGATCCACGTCGTCTTAAATTTATAAATCACTGATAAAGACTCGTTACAAAATCCTGTTTCAGTACATTAATAGAGGACTATATCTTCCACGTAAGATTCCAGATTGTTTTTTTAAATGTGTGTGTGCGTGTGCGTGTGTGTGTGTGTGTAATATATATACAAGGTGTTTCAGAATTGCACGGCACTTTAGGGAAATATTTTCTAGGTCAAAATGAACAAAAAATGTTTATATAAACATATGTCCTAAACTTGTTTATTAGTAAGATATTAAAGAGTAAAGATTATGTGTTTAACAGTAAAACATTTAAAGTATGTTTTCGAAATGGCCGCTGTTTTGTTGAATGCAGTATTCAGCATGATGAATTCATGTTTCTGTGGCACGCCTTACAGCGATCAGGATTATTCCTGACAGTTGCTGCAGCTTCCATTATGCGATTTTTTAATTCTTCTTGCGTGCCAATAGATCTACAATAAATTAAAGACTTTATCCAATCCCATAGAATATAGTCTAACGGCATTAGATCGAACGATCGTGGTGGCCATTTAATGGGTCCATTTCGACCAATCCAGTAGTTACTGTATGTAGTATTTAAATAGTTATTAATAATGCGAGAAAAGTAGGCTGGTGCACCGATCACATTCCACTCACCAATCGTGCATAAATCACATTCCCTGTTTATCTCGTATTGGAATATCTTCGAAGATTTGTGTAGAAGTCTTTAGTTTATTGTAGACCTATTGGCACGCAAGAAGAATTAAGAAATCGCATAATGGAAGCTGTACTTCAAAAACATACTTTAAATGTTTTACTGTTAAACATAATCTTTACTCTTTAATATCTTACTAATAAACAAGTTTGGAACATATGTTTATATAAACTTTTTTGTTCATTTTAACCTAGAAAATATTTCCCTAAAATAGTGCCGTGCAATTCTGAAACACCCTGTATATATAAATATCAGTAGAGTTTTTAATTTACCGAGTGTTGCATGCAATGATTATATACTTCGAAAAAGGGCAATATCGGGAAAAGATAGCCTAGCTAGCCGTAGCAGCACGGCATAAATATTAAGGATTGAAATTGCCACTATCCACGATCGAGCGGCGATGAGGGTTTTTCGTTGAGAGGAACAGCGACGGCGGAGGGCATTCGATATTTTCGACATTTCGCCGACGTAATATCTCGCGCGTCGGCAAGCGGAACCGGAAACTAACTCGTAGGACGAAGCTGACGCAAGCTTCCGAGTCGGTGCGCCTGGACCATACTCACCGTGGATGCGCGGCACAAGGTAAGTTTCTCGCAGCGGCGGAAACGCGCAGTCAGCGTGAATCTGCCCGGGGGCGTAAATCAGCGTTTCATCGACGAGTTCGAAAGCGAAAGCCGCATATCGACGTCCGCGCGTAAATTATCCGAGCCATTTCGTCCGATCGGGCGGAAAGTTGCAGCTTTCGGCTAGTCGCGAACGACTCGCGGATGCACATCGCGTGAGAAAAAAAGCTTCCCTGTGCTCGTAACTTCGCGATTACGCGGTTCAGTATTTCGAGTGGGAGAGGGAAAACGTGTGTCTAAAAACTCGATTTTTTAAAAAGAGCCGTACAAAAATCCTGAATTACAAAAGCGCGCCTTGAAAATAAATCGGGTAAGTAGGAGCAGCGGCGTACCAACTTATGAATGGGCCCCTCCCGCAAATCCACGCAAAGGGCCCCCTAAAATTTGTCGATAATAGAGTTACTAGAAAATTCGCTGAAATAATAGGGGTCGTTGGAAAAGATGAATAAATATGCAGAAAAAATGAATCATTTTATTATATCCAAATTTGATTACATGTTTATTAATTTCTTCCTACGTGAATTCTTTTTCGTGAACTTAGTTACTATGTTCTTGACGTTTATCGTTTTTGCGATATCCTGTTCGATACTCAGGACTGCCAAGTCGGATAATAATCAACGCGCGCGCGCACTTCATCGGAAGAGATATAAGCAATAATTACAAGAAGAGAATAATGATTCTCTCTTTGCTCCATCTTTCTTTCTTCTTACTCTAATTTAGATTAAATATTTTTATTATTTAATATCTAAGATTCTTAGCGTCATTTCTTGCCTTTGACGTTACGATAGCCGTGGCAGGCCCAGGAGCCTTAACAACTAAAAAAAAGACCCTGAAGTCTTTAGGGCCTCTGTCTACCATGGCCCCCCCCCCGCGTTGCGGGGGTTGCAGGGATGCTTGGTACGCCACTGAGTAGGAGTATAAACAGAAATTCAGTAACGACACGAAGTTAAAATAACACAGAGATCTTCGTTTATCTTCTCAACGAATTCTTATGCATTAAAAAAGACTAATAAGACAATATAATTTCTATATTAGTGAGAGACGTGGAATCTTTTCATTTTGACATGCTCTGCATTATTAAATCTTCAGATTCTAGGATGCGGCAACTTTCGCGATTTACATTCTGTAGTCACAAACGCTACACGAAAAATTGTTTATGACGTGCAAAGGCTACAGCAGAGCCGAGCACGAATTCCCATGAACATATTGATGCCCAGGGAATGAGGAGAATCTGAATCTTTTGAATATAACAGAAGAGGGTTGTTGCGCGATAGCCAACTTGGGAGCGGCGAACTCGTTTCCGGATACGGCAAATTCCTCCACGGTGAAAAGGAGCGATAAAAATGCTAAGCGCAGCGGAAAGATGAGATGTAGTCTTCCTCATTCCTCTTTTTTTTCGGCCCGTTATATGGGGTATGCGGTAAAGGAGTGTTATAAATTTGAGGATGTAGGTAGTCGGGTCTGCAAAACGTAGAAAAGTTTCGTTGATCCAGCGGCCCAAAAAATCGAGATCCTTTCAGACTGTTGGATGCCAGCTGGAGTAGCCAGCTGGAGTAGCTAGATTCTTAACTTTAAATCCTTGCGCGTTAGATTCTTAAAACTTGCAGCCATTCGGATTCTAGGATGTTTGGCACTTAGCTCTTTCATCTTGTTCTTTCTTGTACCTTCAGACCTACGTATTCTCTATAGATCTTAAGACATTCTTAGTTCCTAAATAATTCTAACAATTAGATATTCCTGTCTTATGATTTCTCGTCTAGTTTTCATCTCGTGAATCTCAGTTCACGAGTTTGCTTTCAGCAACTCTTACATCTATGAATAGTGCCTGTCACAGCGAGTTAAGAGTGCGCGTGACCGCCAATATGTTTGCGCATCGTGGCAATATTTCACGACGATGAAAACTGCCATACAACGACAGTCGACAGTGATGAGCGGCATTGACTGATGTTGCTGGAAAGTCGACGCGACGTCTTTGAGTAAAAAGCTCGGGGCTGCTCGTTTATAGAAGCGCGAGGTCGACTTCGTACCGCGAAAGTTCTCCGGGACTCGCGTGACGCGGCAAATTGCAAATTGTCAGAATTCGCCAAAATTAGGTCGGTACTGGCGCTAAATCGCGAGAAATTTTCTTGACACCTGCGGCTACATTTTGGGCTGGTATATTTAGGGACAATGGAGAATGGAGAACTTTATTTGCGGTTTAACGAACTCTTTTATCATATGATTTTATTTTTAATTGGACTATGTTATGCAATATAGTACAACGCAAATTTTATTACAAATGGCGGAAATTCATATGTGTAAAATGTGGGATTAGAAATATTTTAAATTTATATAATCGGCATTTGAACAATTTTTGTGGTCACTTTAATAAATAACTGTAATTTTTTATGTACGTTATTATGTATAATCAGCATTCGAACAATTTCTGTGATCTCTTTCATAAATAACTATAATTTTTTATGTACGTAAAATGTATAATTTTTGTTTATGTTTAAAGATAAACAGAATATCAATAAGATTATTTAAATATTTCATATAGAATGTGCTTCTAATTCTGGAGATAATTATCAAAAATTTTCGTCTCACGGCAACGATTGAGAAACAACACATTTTCTTTTCATACTAATTTATCCGCATGTCACTCGTTATTATGAAGCTTTCAGACATTTTCTCGAGTTAAGTAAAAGGCCAGCCCCACTGCGCGCGCTTCTTTTCTTCGAACGTTTCTTTCTTTTATTCATTAAGTGCCGCTTCGCGTAAATTATCAGAGCTTTCGCGGAGCTTTAACGCTTCCGCTCGATTTACCCGCTCACGGCACTTCTTCGAGAAGGCAAATCAGATCGTGTTCAGCAATGGCTATTCTACAATTTGTATCGTGCAAAAACATAGTTCAATTAAGGAAGGACGCAGTACCTTTCTCGATAAAAGAATTGCATGCGGAAAAAGTTACTGCACGTTAAGACGATATTACATAAAATTAAACTGCTTTCTATTATTAAATAATTTTTATCATTAAATAATCGTGATTAATTCCGATGTATCAAAGATAATTTAAAAATGTAAAAATAATGTAAATATATTCTTTAAAGGATTTAAAGTATAGGTTTTTCTAAACAAAAGTTTAAAATAGTATTAAAAATTTATTCAACATTAAAAGCTAAAAAAATCTCGACAATTGAATTTAGAAAAATTTTATTTGTCACACATTTTTTCCACAGTTATACTTTTTTCGTTGCACAATTTCGTGGATTTATTTATACTTACTTTTATTGTGTTTCTCTTTAACAAGTCTTTACAGGTCACAAAATTATAGAAGAATATCTCGTTTATTTTTGATAAAATTACATTAGATAATTAACAAGTCTATTAATTAATTTTTTAATTCTCCTGCTTCTCTTTACGTTTATTTTTAATTAACAGTCACTGGCATAAAATATACAAAAAATGTATTTTATAATATTAAACACAACGTAGCGAAATATTAATAAATTACAACGAACTTTACTGTAAGCTTAACTGCAGTTACTATATATAAGCAATATTAAATTCTATAGACTAGATATTGCAAGCTCTGATTTCATGATTAGAGAATTGTATGATAATGGAATATTAATAAATTACAATATCTCATCTAATATTATCCTCTGTAATGAGTTTCATAAACCTTAATTAATTATATTATTAATTTAATTTTACCTAATCTCTAAGCGCACCTTGTTAAAATAGACATTGAAAATAATACTTGCAACAATTTTTAAATTATTTTTGACAGTTCGCATAAATAATTAATTAAAAATTTTGATTTCAAAGTAACAACATATTACAAAAACAAATTTTTTATTATTAAAAAATAAGACACTTTACATAAAAATTATGGCAATTTACTATTTTGCTCGTAGTCCCATACCTCAAAAAACAATTTATTAATTGATATTAATAGGAAATTAATTTGATTTACAGCTTTTTTTGTATACGTCACATTTATAAAATCTAAAAATATTAAACGATTATGAAACTCGATATTAGACATGATATTTTTTAGTACCAGCCTTTTATTTCGTTGGGATTTAACAAGTAGCTTGAAATGTCATTAGGGATTTTTCGGTCACATGGTCACAACATTCTACGGTCTGCGATTAATTGCCGTGATTATGAGGAAAATGTGTTGTCACGCGATTATGCAGGTTATATATCCCTAGAGTAACAAGCCGTCGGTGTTTTATCGCAACTGATGTCATTTTATCGAATTTTGAAACTGAATTAATAATTTGCGCTAATTAGCGGGAGGAACTGTAGCGTCGTTCTCATTAATTCCGGATATGCTTACTAATATGCTATTTTACAGACACTCTCATTTTCGGCGATTGCTATTTGAATAATTGATTAATTTAACATTGTTGTCGCTTATGAAAACACTACTTTAATTAGCATCAGATAATAATAATTAACAAATTTGTACAAAATCTATATTCTTTTTGTTAATTTTATTAACAACGTATATTTTGAATAATTTACTTTGCTCTGTAAGTATACAGAAGCAAAATAATGTTGTATCAATAGCACTAAGTCTAATTGAAAATAGTTAATCTCGTTAATTCAATAATTATATGTAAATAATAAAATTTTAATCAGACAAAACCATACATGTTTGGTTCTGAATTAATAAAATTAATAAATGAACTGTTATTGAATCAATAAAATTATTTTCAATTTGATTTAATGCTGTTGATAGAACATTATTTTTTTCCGTGTAAATATAAAATAAAAATTCAGATTGAGAGAAAGAATCTTTTTAGTGCAGGAATTAGAATTGCAATGTATCGATTGCCAATGATATTATTTTTAATGTAGCAACAACTAAAAAATAATTTTATATATCCTCCTCTTCTCCCCGGAAGGGGCAGAATGTCGGTTATGAAAAAAGGAAAAGAAAGAAGAAATGTGCGGAAGCGTGTACGACTGGTTTTCTGGACGCACCTCTAATCTCTTTTTCACTCGCGAATAAGTAAATTTCTTTTTGCAATCCCGTCGTTAATTTCTCTCTGATAAAACTGTTGAACTCTAAATGAACCCGAGACCTGAGAGCGATTAATAATACCGTAACGTTTTCAGTATAATATATTCCGATTTTTAATATGACACTTGGAATTAACCGTACCGTTTTTAATAAAGGGACGTTTTTTTGCTACATTAGCATAATTCATTTCGGTATGTATTATGTGACAATTGCAAGAGTTGAAACTTTCTATCTATTTAAAAAATATGAAACACGTAGAATATAAAAACTAATTGCTTTTATAAATTGTTATTTTACGTAAATTTTAGTATGAAATACAGTATACGTACGACATAAAAAAATAGTCTAAAGAATTTATCCATTTATTCAATTAATGGGGGATTCCAGTTTAACCGGGCGAAAAAATGTGATTTTTTAGAAATTTTTTTTGAGAAAATTGAATGATATTGGAATAATTGTTTAATTGGGATAAAGAAAGGCATCCTTAAGGAATAAAAAAATATGTCATTTTTTTATTTTTTTAAAATTTTTGTCGTGTTGATGTACAACTTTGTTACACAATATCGATAGCGCGGCGTGCAATGTAGCAACGAGCTGAGTCATCTGAAGGCAAAAATAAAAAATTTCCTTCAAAGCTTATTCAATTACGCGGGGATTATACCAACTTGCAAATAAAAATATGAAAAATTGAAGCAGTTACAGCAATCGTAAGAAAAGTGAAATCTTTTTGACCAAAAAATCAATTTTCTATT
>NJRL01000240.1:151072-167405 GCA_003063815.1 Aphaenogaster rudis
GAATTTTTTGAGAAAACAACGACGGACCGTTAATTTAATCGTCTTATTTATATTTCTACTTTCAATCGAGCAATTCTTTATTCCGAAACAAACGACGGTCAATAGTATTTAATGCGACTGGTAGGTATGCGTCGTTGCAAGCCGGACCAGGATGTAGAGCATCGCAGCTTTCGAGATTCTTGCACGTTTTACAGAAAATGTAACGGGAACGTAAGGAAATGGAAGAACGAGAGCTGGTGTACCAGCTTGTTTGTTTCGCGTGCGGCAGTTTCTTTCGTTTTATCAGCTGCAACTCTCCTTAGCAGTCTGAGAGAGCAGCTGAAACTGACAGCCGGATAACGTCCGCATTTATATGCGCCTACATATGTACTGCGCTTTGTACGTAATATCAGATAAATAATGCGAGTCGCAGATCTTTGTTCATGTCGTTTATTATTGTACGAGTATGGATCTTATTTATGATGCGTCGTGGTATTTAAATCGGCATCTCATTCCGTGGGTGCTTTCAGGATAGTCGAAATGCACGGAGTGCACAGTTAAGAACGCAAGGAAATGATACTCAATCGCGGGTTTCTTTAAAAAGAATGTAAGCTGTGTTTTTGTTACGTTATTATATTAATAAACATAAAGAGTAAAGGAGTTCAATCAATTAAAAATTTTTGAAATAAATAGATAACCAAATTTTCATATTGAAGACGTTATATATAAATTATAGAAGATGGAAATGTTAAGGATAAAAAAATCTTTTTAAAGACTCTCTTGAATTTTGAATAAGAATCTCGGACACAGTTTTAATAAAATAAGATACCGAGAGAAAAATGGATATTTGTTGGGCTATTAGATTAAAACTATGCAGCTAATCGATTTTTCATTTTGTCCTCGCTCGTACCACCTGGTAGTAACCATTCTTTAGAGAGGTAAGAACGTGGGCTTGGTATTTTTAATCTCGAACAACTGCGAAGGCAACAACGCCGGCGTGGGCTATCATGCTTGCCAGGATTTGTACAACATTCTGCTCGGCGAGGATGTTATGTGAGATTCGCGGGTGGTAGTTACACTATGCCGTAAAGGGTGGCTTTACGACGGGGCGCAAGGGAGAGACGCGGCTCAAGCAATTTGCGGCGGTGGCTAATTACAAAGGTCGTTACGAAAGTGCGGAATAATTCCCCGCGCGAGCGGATTTTCGTCGAATATTAAATTATTCTTTCGTCGGGCCGTTGATTCTAGCGCGTAAAATGAACATAGCACGTCCATAATACTTCATTTAAGGCAAGCATTAAAGTTTACCCTCTCGTGAGTGTCGAAATTGTTCTCATCGCGAGATTTTGGAATTAATAGCATGCAGAACGGTTTTTATTAGCGTCATCATTTATATATATATATATATATATATATATATATATATATATGTGTGTATATGTATATACAGGGTGAGGAAAAAGTACCGGACCGGTGAAATGTCTCGAAAAAAAAGACATTTTAGAGTAAAATGTTTCATACAAAAAAGTTGTAGGATTTAAAAAGATCTATTTTTAAGATCTCACCGGTCCGGTACTTTTTCCTCACCCTGTATAAACGTAATTTTATGCTGTCTTTTTTTGTTTTCATTTACATGAGTTAGATCTATACTTTTAAAATTTGTATTAACAAAAACGCAAAATTTTGTTAATTAATGGTATCCTTGTTCATCTATTTTATAAATGGCATATGTCATTATTATTTAGACAAATGTTAAAATTAATTAGATAATATATGATAATGTTAATAAATCAAGTAATCAAATAAAGCTTATTTTGTATAGAAACGCCTGATATTGCAGAACATTTGTAACGTTGTAGAGTATTTACGATGTTTCTAGAAATAATAGCTGAGATCGTTCAGCTTTTTTCAGAATACGACGTAAGTACATCCTTCACGGAAAAAACCGACACTCCGCCGCGTAAGAACGTTGAAGTTGTTTCACCGTTTATCAGCTGGCTACTAGCTGGAAAATGCGTCCAAGGTGATGCAGTTCGATGCTGCGCAAGATCAATGAGCGGAATCGACGAGCATTCGCGCCGTAAATTCACGGACTAACGCAGCTCGACAGCTCGTTAACGGCTGACGCACGTTGGTAAAGCTCGGTTAACATACAGCCAATAAAGAGGCCAAATCGACTGCGCGAATTATTCCTTTGCTCCTATTATAAAAGCGGTACCGTGCAACAATTATCTAACATCGCCCAAATATTAACGAACTGGAATAACCAAGTAATTACTAAAAGACAAACTTGCATTAGCGGGGTGAAACTTTGTGTGAGAGCAAGGGAAAGTTTCAGGTTCGCTTGTTTAGCATGTACGGAAATAAGTAACGGAGAGAAACGCCTCAGGCATTCAACTCTAACATACGTCGCGATTACACGAAGCCAATCTGAGAGACAGCTACATAAAGCAAATTAGTATTCTTTCATGAACTTTTATCCCGAAAAGAAGGCAAAATGAACTCACTATTTCTGTGGCTCGTCACTCCATTGTAATTTCGTATATAAACTCGACGTAACTTATTTTTGTAAATTATTAAATGAGTTTTTGACTTTTTTTTTGGACTTTCTATTGACTTTCGTATGTTCCTTGGGTGTGTGTGGACCAACGGCTTAACGTCTCTTTCCGAAAGACGGAGCCCAGTTTTTCCATACACGAGTACTCCTTCTACTCAATGTATGAAAGAGCGCGGTTTGAGAAAAATCCCGGTGATCAAGTGGATTCGAAAGCTTTTTCTCTTAAAGCTTTTCTTTATTATAGTCCGAAAAGTTGCTTTTTTCCATAATCTTAATGCAATCATCCTACGACTATTTGTCTAATCTTCGAACGCAATGTTACCAAACACACATTGTTAGCATTCAATTATTACACTGCGTTGTACAGCTAAATCAAGTCTATTTTAGATCTTGCGAAATGCGATACAGATCGAGATAATGATAAGCTCTGCAGCACTCGGGATTGTACCGTACAAACGAGTCTCAAGAGAATCGCGAGATCTACGAGCGTGTCTAAAGTGCGGTTTCAATGAAACTCGGACGGATTGGTCGATGATTGCAGTTGATCCCGGCGATCGTTCCAACGGTTGCGAGCGCATCGCGCCGTTTCAGCGGGCGAACGAAGACAAACGGCGCTTTCTCGCGTCATATAATAATTTCCAATTACCGCGAATTAACGGCGGTCCATACATTTTACGCTGTCGCACCGGCGCGGCCCGGCGGGCGGTACGCTCGCAAACGCGCGCCTGTTTGCGCGAACTGTGTTTCTAGGACGTGCCGAAATATATCATCCTTGAGTTACAAATGACGGTAATTATACACGGGCTGTTTGGAAGGTCTGTTTATATTACGATGGAATTAATACAGTTCGCGAAACATACAATATCGACGCTATAATGCGCGGATGTGACAGCTGGACGGAGACGCATGGAAGACAATGTCAGTAATGTTTTCGAGAGACAAAAAAATCGGTTTAGAAAAGAACCAAAGAGAGAATATTCGTATTGTACAAAATATTTAAATCTTTTAATCTCTCTGGATGTGTATGTATATAAATTTAAAGCCAAAAATTTTTTGATCTTTAAATGCTTTTACTCTTTGAATTGTTGCAGATTTTCCGATTAAAGATAACTTCGTGCGTTAGCGTGCAATCCTTGAATTGTTGGTATAAAAAGTGCAAATCGCGTGAAACAATCCGTTAAAACGCGAACAACCTCGTCGCCCGGTTTGATAAAACCCGAACGTCCGCTTTCAATCGGTCCAGCATTTTTTTTTTTTTACACAAATAAATTACAATCGCCGCTCTCAATCTGTTTCAATCGTGCGAAATTGACGAGCAGTGTACATTTCGATCTGTCATATCCGAGACATACGATCGATTATTCCGGTAAACTACGTCAGGCTAGCACCTGTGTCAAATAATTCATTGATGCGTTACGGCGGAGCGTTAAAAATGCAGCGCGTCATGTAATATAAATATCCGACGACGGTGTACTATATTAGTAAGCGTTTATCGATTTTTTATGCGGCGGAAGCGTGTTATAAAGTGCGTGTTAGCGATAATAGTATAATCATTGAATAATACTCGCGATGAGCTAGCTTATTTGTAATTTCGTAACGTTACAGTTGATCAGAACAATAAATTATGCTTTAAGCAACTCTTGGTGACGACGTAATCAACGACGGTTTATTCGTTCGAATTCGTTACTCTACGTGCGTCCGTGTATTCGCCATATAACGGGTGAACAGCATAAAACCTGCGGCAGTCGCACAGTGCAATTCCCGTCACGTCGCGGCTCGCAAATAGTTAATTAACTTAAGGTTAACGATTTATCTGTTCCACCCGTGTAACAACCATGACAAAGACGCGTGCTAGAAACACACGGCGAATATGAACGGAAAAGATATAGTTATGCCTTTTTTTACTCGAAGAAATGAAATTTTACGCATCATAAATCTTCACGGAGTGTATTCAAAAATCTTAAACTTCAAAGCTCTTAAAATCACGAGACTTTGGACTCAAATATCTCAAACGTCTGTGATATCGGAATACTCAAGAATCGGAAAATCCAAAGACCTCGAAAAATAGGTAGCGTATTAGAATCCGTGCATTTTTCTTCAACAAAAATTTTTCCTGCACAGCTTCGTTCGCTTGATAATATACATACGATTTAACTATATCTTAACGATAATTAGCAAAAATGTATAAGTAATCTTATCTTTTTATACAGTCTGCTCCGCTTTCACTAGATATCGTTGATTAAATGCACCTTGGCTAAACTCGGATTTGTATTTTCCTGGCTAAATCAAACTACGCTTCCAATTTAAGGTAAAATGAGCTAAAATTTCATCCGGTAAAGTAAAAATAGATACAGTAGAAGCCTGTAGAAACCTACCACCCTCGCCAATTCTAATTGGCAATCCTTTTTTTTGCACAAGTATTTTTTTAATTTTGTAATTATTTATCATTTTTGTATAATTTACTTTATAACACTTATATAATATATAACACACACACACACACACACACACACACACACACACACACACACACACACACACACACACACACATATATATATATATATATAATACAATATAAAATTACTAAATATGTGATTTTAAATATACATCAAATTGCTTACGTATACAAAATGTTTTACAAACATAGAAATATTCGAGATGCGTACAATAGTGTAAGATTTTTTATATTAGGCATATGGTTGTATATCGATAAACAATAATTAATTACGTAATATTTGTCATTAATTATCCAATTGGCAATTACAAAACTTAAGCTTTTGTTAATGTAAGCAAAAAAATCGTTAAAAATTTATCAATTATGTTTCTCAGCCATAAGAGAGAGTAATTGGTTAAAAAATAACTCCGTCACGTTACTCCTCCAGGAAGAGTAACGTGACGATACATGAAGCGACCAGCTTGCTCGAGTGTGACATCCGAATGACAGCGCGATGGCCTTGCATATATAACGTTTTATATGCCGTGCCAAAACAAACCCCAAGACCGTTGTCGCTTAAAAATGTTTATGTTTTATTTACTTTATAACTTTAAATATATTCAATTTCCAGTGTATTCCAAGTCATATAGTTCTTTATCGGGATAATACAATGATACGATAAAAAAATTCCCAGTTAGGAGTTTTTTTTAATCATTATTTTTGTACGAGAAACAACTTTAAACGATATAAAATAATGTATACGATATTCATTAAATTTTAATATTTTTTTGCTTAAAACTGTCTTTTAGTTTATTAAAATATATATTAATGTTATATGTTCTCTTCACATTTTTTTAACGAACGCCTGCATTTGGTCGCTTGTCTCCGCCTTTTTTGAAAAGGTCTAGAAACAGAGACCTACAAATGAAAGAAACGGGCATTCGATAACGGATTCGTCGTCACGCTATAAACAGCCTTGTATAAATATGAACGAGTATTTCACGACACTTCATCTTGTATCTCTGAAAATCTTTTTCGCAGCTGACAGCGACGGGCAACGTCTGTTAATGAACAACAGCGCGCTGTATATATTGTCGCATGATAAACCGGGATTAATCGTGAGCTCCAGTAATATCCGGCTTGATGGACTTACTACGAGCCGCGGAATAGCGTCTCGCCGCGGATTTTAGCGCTCTTCCCCTTAATTCATTAAAACATGACCGGTGCCGAGCAACCAGCTGACGAAGTACTCGTAAACCAGGAGTAACCTGCGCCCGACGACAGACTGAATTTAAAACGAGAATCTCGTATCTCACTTTACGTTCTCCAATTTCGAAAACCTCCTCACCTTGTCCTCTTCTTCTCTTTCTCTCATCTCCTGTACAAAATACAACCCAGATTCTTCTTTTACTATAGTGTGTAAAAAAGTGTCTCTACTTCATCAGAACTCCATCAATCATTTGCGCAAGCTTTAATCGATAATTTGACGTCGCTCCGGAGGCGAACTTATGAAAAGCTAAAGGATATGGAGCTCGAATTTGTCTTACTTAAATTTTTTGCCTCTTCTGGCACAAAAATAGAAATGCACTTTTGGCTTTTTATCTTGTGTGCATAATACTTGGACTAGATTGTAATTGATATGAAAAATTAACAATTTTTTCCAGAAAGAAATATTTGCATTCGCTCATATGTATCGCTTATTTATATTATTTATACATAACACGATTCCTGAATTATTCTACCAAGCGTGTGAACTTTCCTTTGTCGATGATGTCATTTCAACGATAGTTATTTGCTCTCGTGAATCTCAAGGAAACTGTCTCAAGGAGGCTGTCTCAGATTCGACATCTACTGTCTATCTATCCATCTTCCCATTTCTTTCCCTTTCCTTTCGCTCTTTCAAGTACACTTACCTCCCCTTTCTCGCTTTCGTCACAGCTATCTCTCACAATTTTATTAAGATCCGCACCATTCTTCCATGAAAGCGTCGCCGTTATCAGATTAATTGTTCAGCCTCGGCACGTCGGTGCGATTTGTTCGGCTCATTTCCTCACGTGTCAACAAGCAAAGGGAATTACTGTCGCAGGAATCCATTTGCAGGAATAATAACGGGAATACGGTCTGAGAAGAGGAAACTTCTACAGTCGAAGATCCAACAACGATGTTTATCCTTGCCTTGATATGGTAATTATCGTGCTTATCTAAACACTTTAATAATTATTTTTGACAAGCTCAAATCGTACGTCGCGAGAAACATACCGTTCTAAAATTCATCATAAATAAATCTATATAATTATATAATATAATATATAAATATAATTATATTCGAAGAAGCTAGCAACGATTTTTCGATCAGCATCGATTCAAGTCTTCGCAAGACACAAAAGTTACTTTCGCAGCAATCCAAAGTGGAACGAATGCTCGCTATTCACAAGCAAAGAGTACGAATACGAGTACGAATTCGAGACACAATGAGAAGCAGGAGTCGCCTCTTTCGGGCAGACAACTGAAGCGCAGTCACGAATAGAACGTAAGAATGGAAAAAGGTTTTTGGAGGAGGAACATTCAGTTGTCTTCAGGAGAGGACGTTAGAAACGCTTCTTGCCAGAATGTCTAGTCGCTACTCGCGCAAGAGAAGGTCGGATGTAATCGTGCGAGAAGAAACCAACTATGTAAAATGGAGCGAAGTCCACTCTTGCTCTTATATTGCTTAAGTAAATATAAGTAAAATAACTTGGTACAACCACACCGTTCCCTTCATTCTTTCGCCGTGTTTCCTAACAACCTTTTTAATTAAAAATTTATAAAGTATGTAATTAAAATTTATCAATTTTAATATTGGATCGACAATATCAACGTTAGTTTTTCGATATTATCAATTGCTTCATTTTTAATACTTTTTTTATTAAGTATCTAGTTCCTTTAATAGGAACTATTTAAGCAATTCATTTGTTCTATTTATTTTAAAATGTATACAAGGCGAGCTCGATAACGAGTGGATTAATCAGATTGTCTCAAAAATTATATTGCAATAATGTAGAAGATTGGAAGCGATATGGCACGTTTATGATTGTTACATTTAATTTACTCGCGTATACCTCCGTAACTGCGAAAACACGAGCGAAAAGCAGAGGTGTACATAACGCGTGCTCTTAAAACGGGAGAATTTAATTTTGCCTCGCGTTGGACAATGTAGCGAGAGAAATTAGTTTCGAGGTTTTTTTCCCCTTTTGCTCACGGGAAAAACACGCACACACATTAATAACAACATGCGCGCGTGTGTGGTAGGCTCTACATAATTATTTCTTCCTCGTATTACAGTTATCTGCAAAAACGATTTTACGCGCGTATGCGGAATAATCTCTTTCGCCGTTGCATAATGTTGCCGTACCACTGATATTATTGCGCACACACGATAACTACCACAGAAACGAAAGCCGATGTACAAACATCTGCGATATCCTGCTGATGAAATTTTTCCTTGCCCCTCTTAATGTAGCAATGGAATTATTTAATTCTTATTTAGAAAATAATGTTTTTTTTTTATTAAATTATTCCCGTTTAAATATAAGGTTTTTTTATTACTGTTTGCAATGTATATTTTCATTACGATTGATATTATTACGCGGAAAAACATGAAATATGAAATTACAACTAGTATGTATATATTCACAGTATTTAATTTCTATGCAGTTTAGAAATTTTATACGTAACTGTAAAATGTAAATCTCTTTTAAAATACCGCAACCATTTCACTACAAATGGCCTTTAATGGACGACTCTTTTATGTTTTCCTTCACTCATTACAATATTTTTTTACTAGCAGAATATAAATTTTGTTTCGTTTCACTTTTGTGGAGTAAACATCGACATCTTTAATGTCGACGTTTTTTAACATGATTTGTAATCGGATGTAGTAACAGTTGATTGCGCTTTGTAAATTTGTGTTTGAGATCCCCGCGAGGGAAACCTCGATTCATACACACCGACGTAACTTTTGCCATTTCTCTCGTCTCACACTTCTGTTCCTTGAGACAGATTGTTAACGCATTTTACCAGACTACAAAAGAATATTGCAAAAATCATTATTATTTAAAAAAATAAGTATTTAAAAATACAGAAGTAAAATTATAAAATCTAATTATTCTGTAATAAAATGCAAGGGACACGCATTCAAACACACAGACATTAAAAAATCTTAAAATATAAAGTCCATTGTTCCGATGTTCTGGAGTTAAAATATCTCATAAATCGAAACATTTAGAAACTAAACTTGAATTCCATTCAAAAATCCAATTAAAATCCAACAACAATTTCAATTTAAAGTAATACAACTTAATAGCAGTAACTCATATAACAATACTCAATATTGCTCTCAAAAGTAAAACAAAGAAGACGAAGAACATAAAACGATTTCGAACAGAGACATGCGGTAGAGTTAAAAAGAAAAAAAGTGATAAAAAGTGTAGCAAGTATCTATTCGTATAAAGTCGATTTCTCAAATAAAAGTCGACGGCTAATCTAATGGAAAGAAAACACAGGTAAATGATAAGCGGGTAAAAAAAAATTGAAATCGCGAAACGCACGGTGGAAGTAAAGCTAGGATAAGATTTGCTGTATAGTAGAGAACAGACGGTCGTCCTTTCTAGAAGATACTCGCGAAGGATGTAGCGCGCGTGCGGAAATACAAGGAGAAAAGTGCAGGAACTAAGACGCCGCATTTTCGAAGCTGAGCTTTGCCTCGTAAATTCAAGTAAGAGCTTCAAACAAGTTCCGCAATAACGGCCACAAGATTGAAAGGCTATGTTCTCGTGTTCCTCCATTTCTGTCTTTTGTTTTTCCCTCTTTCTCTGGAGCCAATGCAAATTATTTAAATTGTAATATAGTATCACATTGTACATTATGCTGCTGTACATTATATTGTTATATATCGTATACGTGAACGGTCTATTTCTGCAATATTCGTTTTCTTGCATGTGCTTGATTTCGAAATTGCAATATATATATCTCGTTCACAAATGTCGTTCCTGTTTTAAACTTTCAGTTCTTTAAATAACATGTGATATACATTTGTATTTTCAAATATCCGCATATTTTCGAATATATTTAGATCTTCAGATATGCAAAGATCCTTGAAAGAAACTCTAAAGAAACTCTCATCGTTTCTGCATTTCTTTCATATCGGGCCGCTCTATTCCCATCCCCATTTTTTAACTTATCACATTTTTTATAGATGCCGTAACCCGGTCGCAGTCAATACTCGCCGACTATTCGCTTTTCGCAGAACGTGCACGGGATCCGGATTTTATCGCGTTATTTTGCCGGTTGCGTTACAACGTTTGCGATACGTGCGGTGACACATCTTCTTAACTACGTTTCATACGCGAAATCGCGCTCCGTCGTTTAGTCTAAGTGCTCGTAAAATCGCACGCCGCTCTTTTACGGTCGACCCGCCCGTAACCTTCCGATTCTCCGTGTGGCGCATCCTTTCGCCCTACGGCTTCCTTCGACTCGCTTTCGCGTCATCCTTGGCTTCCCCTTTCTTACTGCTTACAGTGCACACTCAAGCACCGTAAATGCCACCACTGACAGCCCGTAATGCGGCGGTGCAACGCGCGAATAAAGGAAGATACCAGCGTATATCACAGACGCATCGCATAATATCAGTAGTAGATCTGCGATTGTACTAAAAGTCAAAGCGAATGTGTGCTTCACGTATATGTAGAAACTAGTAAATTATTTGCAGTATAGTTTTAGTATTAGTAATTTTATCTATTAATTATAACGTAATATTAAATTTATCAGATAATTAATAATTCAAGCTCGTTTATAACAAAGCAAAGTAGAAAAAGCAATATTTTGTAATGCAGCCTCGTTATCTTATAAAATTATCTAATAAAGCAAAGTAGGAAAAAGGCCAATAATCGAGCCATAAAAAATACGGCCGTATTTTATGTTCTCATTAATGAGTAATATATTAATTTTATAACATCTTTTTACGCTCGATTGTTGGCCCTTTTTTTACTTTGCTTTATTAGATAATTTTATAAATTAATATATTACACACTTATTGATGAGAACATAAAATACGACCGTATTTTTTATGTTCTCATCAATGAGTAATATATTAATTTTATAACATCTTTTTACGCTCGATTATTGGCCTTTTTCCTACTTTGCTTTATTAGATAATTACACAATGAGTGTGTAATATATTAATTAATAAAATTAATGAGTAATATATTAATTTTACATCTTTTCACGCTCGATTATTGGCCTTTTTCCTACCTTGCTTTATTAGATAATTTTATAAGATAACGAGACTGGATCATAAAATATTGCTAACTGAATAAATAGATATATAACATTCTAATTTTGATATATACAAATCATCCATCGTAAGTATTATTGATTTGAAAACAAAGATTAAGTACAGAGGTATAGCAACTTCGACTCGTAATTTATTATTTCACTTTAAAAACTCTACTTCAGTACAAATGTTATTCGTGACATTTGGCCTTATTTTGCCATTTTCAGAAATATGATTCCCGTGCGATCTCTCTTAAAAAAATTTTACTTTTCCACATTTCCATCTGTCCTCATATTTTTATATTCCTTTACATTATTCCTATTTCATGTTATCCTTGAAACGGTATTTCGTTATAAAATCATAAAAATTTTCTCTTGCACAAAGGTAAACTTAAAAGTAACATAAACGAAAGCTCGAGACTAGCATCTCTAACAAGAAATGAAAGCAACGACAATAAATTTTTCCATTATTAAGTTAACATTCGCGAATCGCAATCCTGCATCCCAGAATATCTCGTCAACAGCCATTAGCTCGCGTGTTTGCCAATGTATTATAGTAATTGCGGGTCGATATAAGTTGCCTCAACCCGTTACTACGCAAGTGGCGAGTATAGTGTACAGGTTGAAGTCGAAGTTCTCTCGCATTAATACGTCTTGGTCAGGCTTTAGGAACTCTCGCGGGATCTACGAAGCTTCATTACCAGCACTAAGTTTCCGTCGGGCGTCTTCGAAATCCGAAATGGCGTTAGCCAACTTGCCGTTACCGCATCAAATCTCCTCGAAATATTGCACAGACTCGGAGGCAGACTGCATTCGATGTAGGTTGCATTTGAATAAAGTGCGGCTGCTTTAACGAATAAACTTGTATCATGAAAATTGATATCTTTAATTCTCCAATAAAAAAATTTTTAAAAGAAAAAATTTTTATTTTTTATTACGTTCTCATCTCAGATATTCGAAAAAATGCAGATAACTATTATTCAAATTATAATGTTTTGAAGATTATACAATATTTTAAAAGTGATACACGGAAAGAACGGTTTTGCTGAAATATCTAAAAATTTGTCCAGATACAGATCTGAAAGTAATTTTGTTAGTCCATCAAAAGAAATTATGTAGGACACTCAAACATAATGATAATATTGCAAAAAGTTTTGATATTCTAGCAACTACATAATTATTTTGATGATCCAACAAAATTATTTTTAGATCTGTATCTTGCCAAATATTTAAACATTTCAGCAAAATCATTCTTTCCGTGTAGTTTAAAAACCTAATTGACGAAAGTATTTCACGAAATTCAAACAAACAATTAAAGATGTAATTACCTAAAGTCAATTCTAAAGAATAATTTCTAATTTCTAAAATACTATAACAAAAATAAAAGTAAGACAATATTCCCTTATAGAAATTTAATACCGCGAATCATTGGGAAAAATACTGTGATTAAATACTGGCAGTATTTCAGTAATTTTTTGGCTAGTACTTCATCCAAATACTGAGAATACTCAGTATTTTATCAATACTAGTGATTTTATCAAGTACTTTCTATCAGTGATTCATACATCTTCCCAAGTGGTCACCTATCCAACTGCCGACCATGTCCAACGTTGCTTAACCTTGATGATCGAACGGGAACATCTAGCTTAAGGATCTGCTTATGACTATATGTTAAGAAAGACATAGGCCAGTATTCACAAGTTCTTATATTTAAGATCGTCTCAAGTACAATCTTAAAGCGGTGTCTACAATGAGATTTTAAGTCGTAAGATTTAATATCGACCAATCACAATCAAAATTGCGGTCTTACTTTTAGAATGCTCAATTGTGATTGGTCGATATGTTAAGTCTTACGACTTAAAATCTCATTGTAGACACCGCTTAAGATGTCATAAACTAATCACAGAACCATATTAGCGTCTTAAGACATTACTTAAGACGATCTTAAAATAAGGACAGACTATGAATACCGGCCACAGTTCTTTCTATTATATGAAAATAATAAAAAATAGTATAATATAACATAATATGCAAGACATTATAAAAATATTATAAAAATATATAATTGCATATGATGCAGTATTATACCTCAATATTTCAATACTAATGTTAAATATTAGCAGCATTTAATCACTGAAATCTTTAATATTGAAGTACTTCAAATCACTATACAAGCTCAGTAATTGAATCACAAGAAATTACTGTACATCAGTAATTTAAGTACTCAAAATAAGGAATTAATCACTAACTCACTAGTGATACATTTTTATAAGGGTTGTGTATAACATATAATTCTTACAAATTCATACATCATTTCTAATTTTCATTTCTAATTTTACGACACCAGAGGTTGAAATCGGAAAATGTCGTGTCTAGAAATGTCACGTACATGTAGTCGTTAAAAATTGAATTGTCTGATAGATGGTATAGAGATTGGATCGTATGCGGATGCAACGGATGCTCACGAGATTGCAGCCGACGAGATTAACGGGGAACATGGCAAGAACAGCCCGACAAGCGAATCTGAGTCGTGTTTCCCTCGCGGCCTCGGGAACCCTTTTTTTCCGTGATTTTATAGCGTGCGACGGCGAATGCTCAACGACAGTTTTCCTCGCGTATACGTATGTACGAGCGCGCCCGTCGCATACCGCAGAGACGCGAGCTCGGGTTTTATCGATGCACATGACAGTCCCTTTCGAGCGGTAAATAAGATCGCGAATTTAAGTACGTCAATGCGCCTCGCTACGGCGAAACGAGATTATACCGAGTGCGCATTGACGGTTCGCGTCATTTACGTTTTAACAATAGACGACCGAGATCTCTCTAGCAGCGGTAACGGCAGCAGGTGCGTTAAAAATATTCCAATGCACACGCGGCCGGTTCGCAATGCGTCGACGAACTTTCCATACGAACTTTTCACGCTGAAGTTTACAATGAGTGTATTTTTTTTACCGTGTACGTCTCTGAACGTCCGGCACCGGTTGCGGTAAATTTACATGGTCTGCAAAAATGAATGTTGACGAATACGCTCCATTTTTCAAAGATTCGTGGGAAAATTAAAAAAGAAAGATTGCAAAATACCCGCATATTTTTGTGAAAGGAAGAATTACCGCAACAGTGTCGAGTCTAGCATCGCTTGAAAGAGAAATCATAGTCCTAGGTGTTCTATGCAATAAAATCACTGTATAAAATTCTATTGATGTCAATTATTTCACAAGCGTTGTTTAGATCATCTATTAAAACTTAGAAAAAAAGATAAAACTTTTTTAATGTCGATAATTATATGACCGAGTTAATTAAATTATTCCTAAATTCTTTAAAGTCTGTTTTAATAGAAAAAAGAAAAAATACGAGTTCTTTGTTATTAACATAGTACACATTAAAAACGGTTACTTTTAATGTGTATTGTGTAAATAATCTAATAAGAGAGAATAATATTATATGAAAAGCATTTTATAAAGAATAATCTTACCTATATAATTTTTACAAAACACAATCAGTTTTTCTTGAAAGTGTTACAATTCCTTATTTATTAAAGAAAAAGATTCTTATGTATAAATTATCTTTAAAGAATTGTTTGAAAATTCTGCTCCATTAAAATAGTTATTCTTCAAATGCCTCATATAATAGATTGATTTGTCTCGACTTTTCGACAAAAAAGCCAGTTAGTATCTTTTACTCTATCACGAGGAACATTACTTGCCGCGTAATTCCTATATACGCGTCGTATCTTCGAAATCCTTCGCAACGAAATCCGTGTCCACTGAATCGAACAGTTGATAGCCTGAAGAACTTGCAAGGTAGTCGAATGTATGTCGTCGAGTGCAATCCAAAAACGGAACGCGTGCCGAATACGAAAGAGAAGTGAGGAAAGTGCGGGGATAAAGCTGGAGGACGAGCCACGAGGTGAAGATAAATGCTGTAATCTAAGTTTTTCCATCTTGCGGCGCTCCGAGAGAGAATAGGAGCTCCTTTAGGTCTTTTCGCCGTGTACGCACCAGAGAGATCGTCTCCGAGTCGCTTAACCCTTTCAGTCTGGTCCCCATCACTATCGTAATAAGTTTGACTTTTTTAATAAAAGTATCTGTTTTATTGTTATCGCCGTACATTACCATTTGAATTTTTATGAAAATATTAGATTGTGACGAGGATATTAGATCTTAGCTTCTGAAATAGAACTCCATTAAATTTTCGAAATATAACATTTTTGAATTCTTATGTATATAGATTTTTTGACTTTAAGGTTATTATATTTCTAGATTTCAACACTCTTAACTTTACCTAATAAAATTTTCAAAATCTAGACTCGCTACTTTTTACTTTTCAGAGATTCTATTGTATCAAGAAATTTTCAGTTCCTAGAATGCATGTTTTTATAATTTTAAATCCTCATATTGCTCAACAGAAACGAAATTCATTATCCCACAACATGTTAGGTATCTAATTATTATGTGCATAATAATTTCATTTCTCGCAATTGAAAGTATGTTACTGCTAAATATGCATCTCATTTTCAAACTTCTCCATCGTGCGATACTCGTCTTCATAGAGTTTTACCCCGTTGCAATTTTCCTCGCATTGCACCCTCCAAAGGGCTGCCGAGTATGAAAAACTTTCGAGGGACGCCGCGGACTTCATTCCGACATTTTCCTCCTCCCTCCGCGGCGGGATTTTTTCTCTTTCCCTACATACCTACCCCTACAGATTTACGAGCAACGCGAGCACGTACTTCACGAGCCGTAATTCGGAAAAAAAGTTTGCTCTCGCGGTCGGCGGGTTGCAACAATAGCGATAAAAAAATGGATTATACTGCACTCAAGTTTCGTTACCTCGCTCTCGAATTTTTACCCATTCGGTTTCTCGTGAAGTACTTGAATTTAAATGCGAGTATCGATAGTTTTCCGATCTTATCACCCACCATTCTGCATGGCGCAATCGTTTTCCGGTTTGTAAATCGTTTAACGTTGTTGAACCTCGACGTGACCAATCAACAACATTTGAGTTTTTCAGAAACACAATCTTTAAATCAAATTCAATCACACTTTTTTAAA
>NJRL01000240.1:177886-202823 GCA_003063815.1 Aphaenogaster rudis
GGATATTATTCGCCAGTAAATATCAAACCACAGAAGATTTTTGTTTCGACTCAACTGGCCAAATTCTTTACATTATAATTAATTCTACTCTCTTTAGAAAATACCAAAACCCATGGTCGAAAAAACGTCGCGATTCGCGATATATTAATTTAAATTAAGAACTGGCCAGTTTTGAATCGAAACAAAAATCTCTTCTGTGATTAATTATTTAAATTAAACTTTGGGAAGACAGAGACCTAACATTTTTACACTTTTATAAAATTTCCAGTTCTTCAAAACGTAATTTGATATGTTCTGTATTACTTGACACAAATCAAAGAATTCATTTGACTGTCACTTTGAGAAACAGCACGTTTTAAATGACAAAAGCTTCTTTTATATATTATTCTACTTTCTTTCGAGATAACGGATTTTTCTTATTTTTATAAACGGGCTATAACATCGGGGATTTAGAAGTCGGTTACTAATGAAGACAGAAACATGAACATATTTTAAATAAAAAAATGCGACGACACACATATATCTGAATATGATATCTCTGCCTCTGATTTCGCTCAATGTGCACCTAGCAAAACAAGTCGTACGCCGAAACGCTTTTGGTCGCGATTAAAATTTTAACTCTCAGAGATCCGAAATAAGCTCTAAAGAATATTACTTTTTTGTAAAAGAGATAAAAGTTCGAGAAACTTTTAGTTCAACTAATTGCATATACAGAGAAAAATTCTGAATTTATTTCTCTGTTCCATTTTTTCGTTTATTAGTCAATATTTATTTGAATTTGTAAATGCTTGTTCCCGATAGTTTATCTTTAGATTCAACGAAACTGGGTTAACAATATTTTTTCTCAATCATAAAAGTTTCGTTATTGTACTGACATTGTAGCTATGAAAATAATAATAAAATAATAAAAAAATGAGAAATTATCTCGTGTCGGCCGGCAAAAACGTGGTCCATTAAGAATTTTATGAAATTTCTCATATTAGTATACGGAGAAAATTTACAACGTAAAGTACGATCGTGTCACATATGGTGCAATCCATTTTACTTTCCAACATACCATCAAACCGCACGCGATGTCATTGATAATGAAAGGGTTGATTGATTATACATTGTAATTAAATAATTTATCTTCTGCCGCTATGTATTTTCGCATCAGTTTGTATAATTTTGCAGTAATTAAACTAAACGCGCAAGATTTCTGCTGCTTATTGTAATCTTAAAAGTGTAACAAATTATACATATAACTGTTTAATAAAAACGCCAAATAAATGTCGCTTATAATTATGAGTTATTTTATTTTTATTAATATTCAAATCAATATTGTCCTTCTTTCTTTTTTTATATATTACTTATATTTTTAATATAAACAAGTTTATAATTTAAAAAATTTATATATATAAATTATCACAAATAAATTTAATTATCAATATTCATTATAATTAGCTATGTTGTAGCAACAAACTGGTTATTCGTGTACAGTATTCACAATGGTATTAATTTTTTTAGAGAAAAAGAGAAAAAAGAGAGGAAAAGAAAGAATGTACGTATAAAATATTTTTTATCTTAACAGAAATATCATATAAAATTAACTTTTTCATTTTGCCCAAAGCTTAGCTGAGATTAATAACCATTAGCTATCTTTCTATTTATATGATGGACCGTTAAATTGTGACTACAGAGGATTATAAGCGAAGCGTAGCTCATTGCATTAAGCGTAAGAACGAAATCTTCTTGTAACATTATTTCTTGCTGTTAATACGCCGTAATGGGAAACAAAAAAGCCGGAAAGTCTTGTTCTTACACAGCCCACAGCGAAAACGGAAATGCAACAAATCCCAGATGATGCTTATGACATTCGTTATTCTCATTTTCCATTTCGTATTTACAGTTATAAGAATAAATTTACTTGTACTATAATCTCAATTCGCAACCGTCAACATAATCGCCAGAATATATTATTAAAATATTACACGGTGATTACAGTGAGTACATCCTTGTAATTGATATTTAATATTATAAGTTATCGATGGGTTTCAAAGCTGTCATTTAAAAATTAATCTGAAATTTTACCATTTTATATTAAATTTCTTTATTTTATAATTTTAAGAATTTTGATAATCTCAGAAAAACTGTTTGTTGAGAAAATCTATCTAAATCTCCCAGGTTTGCCACAGAATCGGTTCCGCTCTACTATCATAAACCCTTCTCGGAAAATCCTGTGTACTATAATTTCGTTACCGAAGGTGGTCGAAATATCGAAAGAAACATTGCGCGGCGCAGTACTTAAAGCTTTTTCGTGGCGAAGAGTTATGGCGGTGTATGTGGCGAAAGAGCGGAAGCTGTTCTTTCGAAGGAAATACGTGAGGCCAATGCGAATATTGGTCTCCTCGCAGTCGGCGCTGATTTCTTCTTTAAGAAATCCTTCCTTATCTCAAGACCGCAGGTAATACGATACAGAATACGCGGGTTCCAGGATTGTTACAGGATTACGGTAGATTGTGCGCGTTCGAGTCTGCGAGTCGCTCGAGTGCTGCTATCGTTACATCTTGTAACTTGGCCGAGGCCAAGATTAAAACCCTCAATCGGCTTTATCCGAGAGAGCCACAGAAACACTCGAATATATTATGACAATTCATCTATATGTATATATTTTCTTTAAAATTAAAAATTTTTTAATTAATATCGATGTAGACGTGGACATGAATGTAAATTTAAAAATTACAATTATAAATTTTTTCGGTATTCTGGCACTTTCTTGGGAGTTCTAAATAGCTTTTGAAAAGTTCTAATAATTAGTATTTGCACACAATAAAACCAGAAATAAAAAAGTTTCAACGACTTTTTGCTTTAATCTATTATAAATAATAGATGTGGCTTTGGAAAGGACTGTTAGAACGGTTTAATAAATAGCATACTCTCGACGGATTAAAGAAAGATTTTAAAGCCCTATTATAGTCATGATACTTTCTTATATCCTTATTAATAGCTCGTTAATAGTTAAAATCTCCTTTGTTAAAATCTCTATTGCAAAAGATTTTAATATAACATAATATAATTATAAATTTTTTACAACATTGATCAAAATCTCTTCACGTAACAAAAATTTTTATAATAATTTTAGTTTACTAATTTTATTTTTATACAGTTCTTTCGCATTTTGTTTATTCAAATCCTCGATATTTACTGTCAATTTATTAAATGGAGTAATAAGGCTTCAAGGAGTTGGTTACATTCTCAGTGGAAAACGCTTTGTAGAGTACATTCCAATGTACTGCGTGAAATGATGGTGTGTTACATAGATACGTTAAATGTGTTACAACATAACCTGGTGGTTTTGTCAGTATGTTCCGTCAAAGTTACCTCCCGTCGAAACTCCATAAGCTAGTCCTTTGAGTCGCTTCGTAGCTAAAGGTAAGGTTCCATCAGAATATTCATGGAATACATAAATCAATGAATACAATCAGTGCATTAATATTAGATTGTATTATTTAATGTAATTATCAAACTTTAATCATAGTATTATTATTATTATAAATCGGTTTTATTTTGTATGTAAATTGCAACACCACTAATCAGTATTGCAACACAACGTTTTACCTTAGCTCTTTGTCACAAATTTGCCTCTAATAGGTCCTGCAGGAACAGATGAATAATAATATAATTTACGTAATATAGTATATTGATTATGAATATAATTTATGTATAATATAATATACTGACTATGTGTATAATATAATATATTGACAACATTTATGTATAATATATATACTAACTATGATCATATAAAGAAGATATATGAACCTAAACGAACATCAAACAATCTGGACCAAAATGTACGAATCAATTTAATCAGAATCTACAACTGTTAAATGAAAGTAAGTGAAAATGAAGTAAGACGGAAATAAAACGACTTCCACTACCGTTAATTCCACTTCTCCATTACCGTTAATTAGCTCCGAAACCCTATTATACGTATTTTATAATTATAATGCTATATTACTTCTTTGTAATATGCATTATTACTGTTTGATTAAAAAGCAAAAATCCTTTCTTTATATCATAATTAATAAGTATTAAATTTGCTTAACTTGTACTATTTATATTTTTCCATTCTTGCTCAAATAATTTCATTACTTACTTTTTGTTCTTAATTTTTATTTCAACCACGCAATTAACGTAAAGCTTTATTTAAATGTTATTGCTTTATATCGATATTCTTAATATATAAGAATATTTTAAATTTTGATATATAAATAAATATATAAATAAATCATATAAATTTGATATATAAACTTTTAAATTTTTATATATTATTTTAAAAATAGGAATAAAATAAAATATAAAATTATAAGATTTTTTCGACTAAAATATATTAGAAACTAATAAAGTTTTTGTTTATACTTCGTTTCATTTGTATTTATGTTATGAATAATAAACTTACATTTTAGGAGAAGTATATTTCTAAGAAATTATGAGATTATATTATATAACACTTCAAATGTTCTTGAACAGATCTCTTGAACAGATAATTAGTTATATGCAATATTATTAGTTTTACTTTATTTTCATCATCGTTCGTACTTCATTACTTAATAGCATCGTATCACGCAACCGACGAATAATTAATAACTCGCGATGTTCATTAATCATTGTCATCCCTAATACATAAAAACGTGAAAGGAACGTTTGAAGTATTATCTCATTATTTCTTAAGAACGTATTTCTCTTAACATAATTGCAAAACAGTATTCTAAATAAGAAAAAACAAACAAGTTTAAAATTATCATTCGGGAATTGTTGTAAATATTTAAAAACTTCATAATCTAAAAAAAATATAGATATTGTAAAAAACTGTTACTTATAACTCAAATCGATTCTAATTAAAGTAGAAAAGTTATTATTAATTTTTATAATGTAAACGTAAACTAGAGATCCATTATTACCGGATCTCTATTTTTATATTTAATCAATAAAAACCTTTTTAACTGTATCAAAAATTTTAGAATTCATTGAGAAAGAACTTCAAAAACCTATCAATTATTTTGAAATTCTAAAAGTGAAATGTTATTACAGAGATAAAATATATTTAAGAATAAAAACATTTAAGAATAGAGCAATTAAATATTATCCTTCAAGTAATGTGTAAGATTTTTTAAGAAGTAAAATATACAGCACACAACGGAATATCGATCTTGATTACAGGATAATGACAGAATAGAACGAGATAAATTTTGCAACGAAGGCGGAAGCAACGACGATAGAAATAAAAATGGAATCAAATAAACTCAGAATCGTGAAAACATTTTTTGAATACCTTTTAATGAAGGTAGAAGAATGAGAAAGGTTCGCGACTCGTAATATTTTCCTGGTTTTGCTGGTCGAGAAAATCAGCGGAGTGGCAGCGAGCGTCGAAGGATAAGAGAAAAAAAAACTGAAAAAGGCTCGTTAGCGACGACGAAAGTATCGGCGGTTTGCCACAGTCGCGCTAATCTCGCAGTAATCACATTTCGCGTAATTAGCAGCTGATTCTTATTCGTTTTTGCCCAACCGCGAGTTGGTTAATGAGTCATAGACCATTGCATGCACGGCTGTACACCATGCAACGATATCTTTATGAGTTAAGCGCTATTCTTTGAGCTTGGAATGCTTAAATTTTATACAACTAGAATTTTTTAAAACTAGAGAAAAAATCTCTGTTTGGCGAAAAATAGATTAATAAAAAGCATAAATTTTTTTCTCATTTAAATGCAAATACTTAGTTTATCTTTTAATCAATAAAAGATAAGAGGTAGATTCAATCTTAAAGTAATTAAGATAATTATTGAGTATAAATTTCTAAACACTATTATACGTAATGTATGTAAAGATGCAAATGTATAACAAAGTTTTGCGGATCGATCGAGGAGCAGCCAGTTCAATATAAATTTACAAGGCACACGAATGTACAGTTTTATTCTAAAGCTATCGTGTTGTGAAATCGTTAAAGTTGAAGAATGTCATACAGACTGTCAAAGAGGTGATCTTAAAACGGAGTTAGTGCACACGGGCGGAATACTTTACCGAGATAGCTTTAAAAGACTTTCGTAGTTTCTGCCCATCTCCATCAAGCATGTAATAATGTCGGTAGAAAGATGCAAAGAGATTAGTATGGTATCATCGTCGATCAGCGATAAACTGTCGGCTGAAGAACGGTGATTTGTGTCGTTACTGTAACAATTTTCGTTTAATGCCGATCAAGAGATATCGATATTATTATCATACGTGTAAATACAAGGTAATATATATATAACATTGGTTAATTGTGTGCTACAAAGTGGCACATAATCGTAAATTTTTTGAAAATTAGTTTCGCAGCGTAATCCCGAATATGTAATATAACATGATTGCTCACATAAAATAAGTTTAAAAGATTTACAACATTTTCGCAAAATATAACGAAACTTTTTTATTCTATTTTCTTTCCTAAAACTTTAAAGGCACAATAAATCAGGAAGGAACGATGAAACCGAGACGATGAGAGTTTTTCGCTCAGACTCGCCTGTCGCGAAACACGAAACTCGCAGGATTATTCTCACGGTGATTGCGCATAAAAAAAAGGAAATCACTCACGAATTTTCGTCGTCGTCCAATCGACGATGTCAAACCCATTGCATACTCTTTATTTTTTTCCGCCGTCGATGGTCGAGCATCGACGGCGCGGATAACAAACGCAGCCCGATGTGACGTGCGCGCGTGATTTTTCGATGGAAAAAGGCGACGGGCGCGAAAAGCGTGTTACACGCGAGCAGCATTCGTCAAAGTTACACAAAAGAGCTCCCAAGTTATACAAGTTCGACAGTTCCAGGAACTTCGAGAACTCGTTCCGCTATTTTTGCAGCGCATCGCGTGTTGCATCGAATAAATTCTCTTCCCTTTCGCGCTTCTCTATACTTTGGATAGATCGCTTTAATGCTTTGAGCGCCGATCTTCATTTATCAGGAGAATTCTTGCAAAGAACTAGTTAAGAGTTTCGTCTAAGCGATTACAAGTTTCTTGTCGATCTATGAATATAATTACAACGTCGGATGAAATCTAATATATATGCGATAACGCGATGTAAAGGCGGCGCCAGGCTATGCGCGTTTTACGTGAATATTCGTGATTCGAGTATCGTTTATTCTTGTTTACAGTGTTGTAAGGTATCTAACTACATGAATCTAGTTACTTTATCTAGATACTTTTTGTGTATCTGCGTATGTAATTAGTTATATTTCTTAATTCAGTAACTATAACTGTAATTAGTTACATTTTATTTCGTATCTTATCTAAAATAACATTTTAGATACATTTAGGATACGTTCAGTACTACAATTGCTCACTGAGCGGCTAAGTAGCAATGTAATGTGATTGGTTGGATCTAAAGGTAAGAACCGATCACATTCGACTGCTACTTAGCCGCTCAGTGAGCGATCATAATTTATAAGTATTAAATGTATATGTAATATATATAATTCTCATGATTTCAACATAATCGCCATTTCATGTAATACTATATATTTTTCTAAATACATATTTTACTATGTATATATATAACAATAATAATAAATATATATTACTATATATTATTGTTACATACATATTATTATCTGCATAATATCTACATTTATTTTTAAAATAACTGAATTTATATTTATAGAAAATATGTATCTGTATCTGTACCTAGTTACATTTTTCTTCAAATAACTGTAACTATATCTCGTTATTTTAAAAACTGTATCTCTTACAACACTGACTTGTTTATCATTTGATAAACAACAAGGATGACATGACTCGAATCACGAGCATTCGCGTAAAACGCGCATAGTCTGGCTCCGCCCTAAGAATTTCTCGTCCTTGACATTAGCATCAGTGAAAACGGATATTCGCGGGAAACCTACAGATTTGCAGAATTGTAAGTAAAACTTTTTCGAAAGCGTTGCGCTTACAAAATTATGGCTCTCCGTTGATTTTGGCGAACCGAAAATTCACTTCTTACCGGTCAACAAAGCGGATTACCTATCCAAAGGAGATTTTCGTCGAAAAGGGAGTCGATGGTTAGAGCGCGAACGAGACGGGAAATAAAATGAATCCCGACGGCAACTGTAATCCAGGAAACGCGACCCGGAAAAGCACCAACCCTTTGAGCCTTGAATTGATCTTCTCGCGAAAACTCATTTCTTACTCGCGGAAACAATGAAACAATTTAGGAACGTAAAACCTTTAGTTGCCCCGAGTAAACAATTTAAAATATGACAATTTATATGCTTTTCTAACAATGGAGTTCACTTTTTGAAGATCATTAATAATACAGTTTTTCATATATTAAAAAAATAGAAATTAAAAATAATATTGTAAGCAATATTTTTATCTAAATAAGATTAAATCTATTATATAGGGTGTCCCGCAATAGGATGTACATAGCTTAAGTATGTGTTCCTGACGTTCTTTTAAGCCGAAAAGTTCCAATAAACATGTAGCCTAAAATCAATCGTTACAAAGTTATTGGCACTTACGTGCGAAAAATAACACTGACAATGAGTCAAAAATTTTATTAAATAAGTACATCAGTTAAAGTTTAAAATTAAATGTCGCAGTTACATGTCATTTTCAAAATGATCTTCTCGATTAGCTAGGCACATTCTCGCCAATAAATGTAATGCATATTGCCATATTCTTCGTTAAAAAACATTGCCATACTGCGAACTTGAATAGCAATGACTGGATTTAATATTGTTGTTATGATAACCTTTTAAGGACAATTACATTTATTTTCAAAGCCCTGTTTTATGTTAGCTTTTATGTTAAACTATGTACATCCTATTACGAGACACCCTGTATATTTTCTGAAAAAAATTGGAATAAAAGAATATGTAAAAAAAAATAGAATTATATAAAATATAAAATACAGAAAATATATAAAAATATAATATATATAATATAAAATATAAAATATAGAAAATGTAGAAAAATATAAAAAATATAAAAAGATGTATTAAATATTATGGAAATATTATATATATTATATTATATTGTACTATAATTAATCGTAAAATAATGATTTAAGTTAAAAATTACGTAACATTATTCTCCATGTACTTACTTATTTCTTATTTAATTTACAATGAATTTAAGATACTATTTCGCATCAGTCACACCGGCAATCTTATTTCGGAAAAGATATAAATACTAAATAGGTAAGGAGTTCTCCCGTTTCATACCCGCGTAAATTTTATTTCATACACCACTTCTATTTTCTGTATCTACAAAGAAAGCGACTTTTATTGGCAAAAGTAGGACACGTCCTGCATCGGCGAGTTCCGTCGCGTACAAATTTCGCGCGATCTTTTCGATAATATCCCGCGCGACATTGTGCATAACGTTCGAGATAAATTCTGCACCAGTTGGCGAACAAACATTTCACCGTAATTGGCGCTAAACTTTTTTTTCGTGCCGCCGACGCTTTCGCGTGGCGAATTCAGTGTTCGCACATGCACGCGAGTTGCGAGCCGGCGCCGGCGCTGCGCGACGTCCCCGTGCACATTCACGAATACACGTCACGGTACTTACTGTATCGCGTGGCGCATCTCGTTATCGCGCGCACGCTTCCCCATTTTGCACTTACATCGTAACGGCGCTCGAATGCCGGCGATGACGAATGCCTTCCCGTACTCGGAGCGCGCGCCGCGCCTGTATTCTTGATGCAAATGCCGCTTTTCGCGCGGCGATGCCTAATGCATTTACCACGACGGTCGTGGATGCGCCGGGAAACGATCGCACCTGCAGTCTGCATCCTTCGTCGGTGCATTAGCGCGGTATACGCGGTGGCGCGAAGCACGGGATTTATAAGCGGTGCGATTGCGACGGGGTACTCATTTATTCGGAGCGGAAAGTTAGCCCGGGATTAAATGTTTGCGGCAAATTGAATGAAGCGGTACGAATGTATGGCGGGGCAAGAAGAAAAAGGTTCGTCAGGCATTTATGACGGTGATATATGTATTACGCGCATACGTACATTCGCTACGGGCTATATAGACAGAATTGTGCTAATTAATCGCGCTAAATTGCACGTACAATCATATTTTCCGTGTAATGATACTACTTCTCGACAGGTCTCATCACGTCTATTATTAAAATGGCCCTCGGTGCCCTGCAGAAATTATGATAGCAATGAAAACATGGAATGTCGATAAAATTCAATATAGGCCAATTACGAACTTGTCTCGCAACATATTACTCTCCGTTAATTGAATTATAAAAGTAGCCGCGTACTTCGTCGGACCATCGTCGGATGATGACTTTCGTGTAATTCGCAAGTTCGTAATAACGACCGACACGCGTAATTACGTAAGTTATGGTCATCGAGCAAAAAGTTAGAGAAACTCAGCAGCGGTTAGTCCGAAGAGATTTTTAAAAATCCTTGTTTATCATCCCGGATATAATACCATGGTTCTCCTCCACGGGTGGTAATGCAAGAATAACGTTGGCGTTTTGACTTCACGAGAGAACGTAGTATAGTCGATAACGCAAAAATAACGGCTGCTATTCTAATTTAAATCGCCAAGAAGTACTATTTTAAATTGAGATCTGAAGAGGAATTTTGATTACTTTAGTTCGTTTTAAGTCGCTGCGTCATAATCCGGAATTTGCACATTTCTCAAGATTTTAAATAGCAGAGCATCTTCTTCGCTTCAACCGTCTTATTGCGAATGGTGTCACAAAAAACTCGTACTGTTTTATGCATTTACTTTCGAGTCACACCGTGCATCGCGGCTAATGGTCGAGAACGCGGCACTGCACCGCTGCTTCGACGACGGTCTGGCATAACGATTTTTCTTTTGACTTATGTGCACCAGTAACCTTGATACGACCTCTGTTCAAAGAGCAAAACGATAGTATTTTATATCGATGTTTTATGGCAATGCTGTGACTATTGCTCGCGGCAAAGGCAATGTGAACGCAAGCTGTTATAAGCATGCACAGTTTAAATTTTTCATCGAAAATTTCTGAATAATCTCATGAGAATTAAATTAAATAATTAAAACAATTTGGTCATTGTGTTTTATTTCTTTACTTCTTTTGTACTAATTATTTATATCAGAGGAAAAATCTGATTTTGTAATTGAATTTCAACAGAAGATATTGATATCGGACTAATTAATATTTGTATAATTTAAAAATATTATGCAATTACAAAATTGTGATATTTCACACATCTATAAATGCGTGTTTTCTTGATTTTTCCTTTCCTTATAAATATTCAATTGAGTACTGGAACGCTCAATTTATCGTTGCCTCCCGAATTTCGACTCCATTCATCGTCACGCCTGATAAACTTTTTATACGTCTTATTCCTTTACTTTGTCTACTTGGTTAAACGTGAAATTTTCTCAAGGATCTCGCCTCTTCATGCTATCGGTCATGGTCACTCCTCGCCATCCATCTACTTCTCGCCGTTGTTTTATTTCTATCTTGCTGAATATGTTAGGACCGATGAAACAGTATTTCTCAAGGTACTAGACGAGCCAGAAGTCAGGTTTTATTTTTTACTATTTCTTTTTTTTTTTTATAAACTAGAGATATTATATATAGATATTATATACGCGAACTATTTATATAATATTATTAATAAAAATGCTCCACGTGTTTAACCTGGGATATTTTTTTAATAAATAAATATTTATTAAGTATATTAAACTTTTATTTATATTCTAAAAGCAAAGACAATTAAAACTGAAAAACGATTATTTTGTAAAAACTTAATAATAAATAATTGATTTAAGATCACCTACTTTGCAAACTATAAAAATGTAAAATTCTGAACTCGTCTCGTCAGAACCTTTAGAGTGATGCAATGTAAGTAGAATTTTTCAAAGTAAATTATGTATATAGTGTAATAGTCTGGCTATAAGCCAGGCTATTTCAAATGATATACTCGGTAAAAGGAATAGACGGAAACTTAATTTTGTTGCATGTAGATATCGTGGTATGTTTAAAATATCCATTAAAATAAAAATTTTATAAAATTTAAATGTAGGTCGTTATTAAGTAAGTGTGACTATGTCAGCGCGCTCTAAATGTGCAACATACTGATAAATCGAGAGATAAAGATAACAATAGCACGTCCATGATATAAATAAAATTTAAAAAAGACTACTTTCATCTATAGTGTCAGTTCTGCGTTGAAGATGTTATTATTCTCTCATCACAAGCCGTCGACACAGTGTTCACGTGGTGACCCGACAGACTTCGTTTTATTATAAACGCCACCGAGTTATTATAGTCGAAAGAGATTATATTGGCTATGTTGACCCGCGGTACATCGAGTTTAATCTATCAGCAAGAAGATCGAGCACCTGAATACATTAACCCCTTAATGTTTATCTTTTGTTTTTTACCGTGTACATAAAATATGTATATGTTGATTACGAAACTGTGTATATGACAGTTCCAATTTAATGAACAATACAGTTTGGATATTATATTGTTATATATTATCATATCATATATTATATTATCATATCATATATTACTGATTATTCATATATTTTCCGTAAAAGAATATAAGATAATTAAAGTACCTTTTTAATACGGAAACGCAGATTATTCTTTGCGGATCGAAGAAAAAATATTCTTCTATTAATTATCTGATTAGATTCTAACTTCTTGTGAATCGCGATTAAGAATACTTAATTACTAATTGTAGTTAAATCGATTTTAGTTTTCAAGATCGTTAGATTACGCATATTTCTTGCCCGAACTCACGGTACATTAAAAATTGTCACACGGTTACTACTATGATATCGATAGTTCCCGATTTTATTGGAAGGCCGCAATTGCTCGCGTTGAAAACGCTCAGTTTTTTATACCGCGCAGTAGTTACCAGAGAAACCGTGAGAGAAAGACAGAGAGAGAGAGAGAGAGAGAGAGAGAGAGAGAGAGAGAGAGGGAAAGAGAAAGAGAATAGGGATGAATGCAGATGGTCCTGTGGCATTCCGGTGACACAGCGAAACGTGATATCGCATATCGATTCCGGAATCCCTCGTGTTTCCTCCGGCGTAGTCTCGATTAATCCCGCATCCAGACCAGTGGTTTCCGAGAAAGTTTTTTCAATGTCCGAAACGAAAGTTATAGGAGCCATGATATGTTACATATTAAGAACATCAATGAAAGTTTCACAAATTTATTGCGAAAATGATTAATACAAACGGTCAAATCTAAGATTGAACGGTATATACACGTTTCCTTTCATTCTCTTTTCCTTTTTATTACTCTAAGAGAGAACTTTGAGAACCACTAATGCTGAGAAATGCGTATTCAAGGAAATAGAAAACTTGCAATCAAGTTTATGGCAGGATAACGTTTGGTCATTTTTAAAAATACTGTTGATTTTGCAATATTAAAAGATGTATGAAAATATTACACATTTGCAAATGAAAAATCCCTACGTAAAAAATATAACAGAAAAAACTAAAGCAAAATAGATCTGCTGTGTACTCTTTTCCTTTTTTAAGCTTACAATGCTAATATTTGCAAAAAAATTTATTTAAAAAAGTTTACTAGCAAAATGAAACTAAAGACGATGAACATCTCTCTCTCTCTCTCTCTCTCTCTCTCTCTTTCTTAAACATTTTATTAGATCTCAATTTACAAAAAATAAGCAGAAAATTCCAAATATACTGCAACAATCAATTAACATTGCCAAAATAATCCATTTATAAGAATTTTGTAAAACATTATTTTTATGAATAATAACGTATATAAAATAGAAAAAATTCGTTATACATGGATTTCTTCACGCAATCCATCAGTGCGTTTCAGACATGTACCGTGCACTGGCAGGATATATCGTTCACGCAAGCGTATCCTGCGGCACATCTCAAGGAGAACACCGAGAAAGAGACACGGTACACGTGGGAGTCATTCCGTCTCAAAGATATTCGAATTTCGGAAAGTTCATATTCGTCCCGTATGCATAATATCTGCACATTTGAAGCTAGGTCCTTAAGTAGAGCATCTTTAAAGATTCTTTTACCTACTTTCTCTTCGCACTTTTTTTTCTCTACTATTCTAACTAAAGAGATTTAATCCTTAATCGTATAAAGGCACGGTTTGACTATTCAAACGGATATTTATAATTGTACGAAATTATAATTACAGTCACAATTATATCTATCAATAATAAGATATGTTAATGTAATAAAAAAGGAATAAAAATATCATCAATATATCCTCTCCTTTTGAATAGATATTCTAAATTTTTTCGGCTAAATAAAATATTATATTATTCTCGAGCAATATAATAATTTTGCGAGTGACACAAGGATTTTTATTTGAGTGGTTGCCGGTTTATATGCTCTTATCACATGAAGTGAGCTACATGTTCAAAACAAACAATGCGATATAATGTACGCATAATACAGTGTTCGGGATTCCGCCTCTAGAAATCACGGCGACGACAATGGGTATAGGATTGCATCCCTTAATCTCCGGGAATGAAAGAGGTCATCACGCGCGTTTAATAATTAATCGGCTTTGCCATGAAGAACTATATAGCGCAGACAGAACAAGCTTTATTCGCGTTTCAAGTGAGTCGCGCGCGTACACAAAGCCGAGGGGGTGGCTCTCGGTTAGGTTGAATTCACGATGAGCAGCCAGCTTTGACCATGTCCCACATCGAAGTAACGAGAATACTGTAGCGCGATTGTCATTAGAGGAAACATCAGGACTTTATCTAGCCAACAATAGCCCGGTATAACATTGCCTGTAATCTTCAACGTCGGCTGATAGAATGAAGCGTGACTGTAAGTCCCGTTTTGTAATCATTGCTTTCGTACTAAACGTTTGCGAGAAGAAAAAAAGCTATATAATAGTTTGTTTTTGCTATTTTTCAAAATATTTGATAAAAACAACATTCAACTGTTTCCAATTAATACGCATGAGGCGTGCACGTCGTCGAAAAAAAATATGCGAATGAATTTGAAACAAAGACCGTTCTCTCCCTTCTTTGATTAAAAAAATATCAGATCTTTTGTATCTTATTGGAAACCTTATGAAGCGTAGTTTGTCGGAACCGTTCGTGATGACGAGGATAACACGTGCCTGAATTTATATACCGGACGTGTCGCAAAATACTTAAATCCCGAATGCAAGAGCAACCACTTACCGGAACACCGTAATTCGCGTATTTACATGCATTGAATTGCAAATATTCAGACCACGAGCTGGATTCTGTCGTTCGCGTTTTGTGTAAAAGTACCCACGTTAATAATTACAAAGTTATGGCTTGTTTCTGAACTTACATTACTGATCCTATCAAAACATAGTTTGTCTAAAAATTTATATTCATTGATAATCACTTTCAAAATGTTTCTTCCTAAAGTAAAGTTTTTTCAATAAATACTCTATTAATCTAGCTATTTCAATTTCGTCAATAATTTTGCCGTTTTATCGCAATTTTATTCATCAAATTTCTTAAAAGTTCGTTTTCCATCATCGATCCGCCGTTGATGACTGCAATCATCATCAAAATCGAAGTATGCCCCATTAAAGTCGCTCGCAAGCAGCCGTTCGTATAACGAGAATGCGGTTAAGAAGTGATAATTAAAAGGAATATTAGCGGCACATTCGCTCGAAAGTTCGCGCCGAAGATTCCAACCTACGGTTAGTTTAATCGCTCTTAAAATAGAAAGGAATTCCTTAACATTCCGCGAAGAGAAGCGTAACAGTTTCACCGGCTATTTTAATAATAAAATTACCGGTTTCGCTATTCTCCTGCAAAGGTAAGATTTGCAATTCGCCAGATTTGCAATTCGTTCGTTCGCAACGAGTACCACTAAAGAATTCCAAAATTAATGATATAAATTAGAGAAGTGTGCGATGTCTTTAATATTCATTTTATAACTTCCAAGGGAATTTCGAGTCACCGACTTTGTCGACAATCCAAGTTTCGTGATAATTATTACATTGCACAACTTGAAGCTTGAATGTTTGCGAATATTAATTTTTAGTCGTATTTCAATATTGATATTTACCTATAAGTTAGTATACCATATTAATTATAATATGTAAAAGAAATTACAAATATTATAATATTTTAGTAAAAGGACAAAGTTATTAAAATCTATAATTTATTAAGAAATGTATAGAAAATTGTGATAATTCGTATCATATACATGACGAAATAGTTATTAGATCTCACGTTATTAAACGTCTTTCTTCAAGTTATATTAAAGTCAAGTTATCAATAAATAAGGATGGATAAGCTATAAAAAATTAAGATAAAGCTAGCTTATTTATTATTCCTTATTTATTGATTACTTGAATTTATTTCACTTAAAATATAGACGTTTAATAACGTATCATCGAGTAACTATATCTTCGTGTATGTAATATTGTAGAATGCTCATAACAGTCGTACAATACTTTAATAGTATTACGTTCGCTCCTTACAATAAGCTGAGTACATTCTCAACTCCTTGATCTCTAACTAAAATGTGATTAATGAACCGTCTACGTTTCAAGATATAAAATTTTTAGTATCTCGCCTGTTACGCTTTTTGATACGAGATTTATATAACAACACCTGTGTGAAGTTAGCCCCCCAATGTCGAAAAATCAAAAATTTTCTTTTTGCAACCATTTGCCCATCGTTTGCCCACGAATGCCCCGTTGGAATTTTTGTTTGCTCTCCTCTAGTTAAAAAATTATAAGCAATTCAATTTTGGGGGGGCTAACTTCACACTAGCCTCCCAATGTTGAAAAATCTAAAATTTTCTTTTTGCAAACGTTTGCCCATTATTTGCTCACAAATGCCCCGTTGGAATTTTTGTTTGCCCCCCTCTGGTTCAAAAGTTATAAGCAATTCAATTTTGGGGGGGGGGGGCAACTTCACACTGGCTCCCCAATGTTGAAAAATCAAAATTTTTCTTTTTGCAAACGTTTGCCCACGAATACCCCGTTAGAATTTTTGTGTGTCCCCGTCTAGTTCAAAAGTTATAAGCAATCCAATTGTAGGGGGTGGGGGCAACTTCACACTGGCCCCCCAATGTTAAAATATCAAAAGTTTTCTTTTTGCAAACGTTTGCCCATCGTTTGCCCACGAATGCCCCGTTGGAATTTTTGTTTGCCCCCCTCTAGTTTAAAAGTTATAAGCAATTTAATTTTGGAATGGCCAACTTCACACTGGCCCTCCAATGTTGAAAAATTAAAAATTTTTTTTTGCAAACGTTTGCCCATTGTTTGCCCACGAATGCCCCGTTGGAATTTTTGTTTGCCCCCCCCCCCTCTAGTTGAAAAGTTATAGGCAAATCAGAGCCGGCTCATGCTTCTCGCCAGTTTACCTTCTCCCAACCTCATCACAGGCTGCTGGCGTGCTGTCGCGTCTTTATTAATAAAATTTATAATTTTATTAATTGACAAATCTGCTGTTTTCTTTTTGATTGCGAATATAAATTATTCTATGTATATATGTGTAAATACATATTAGTATATATTTTATAGCGTGTATATGAATGACGATTCTGATTTTGAGAACAGATGTCTGTGTGTAAATGTATTTATTAAATATAAATACATTTATAAATATTTGCTTATAAAAATTGTTATACATTATTCAATAATTATATTTTCTCTAACATTAGTTGGAATTAATAAATAAAATGTTTTATATTAAAATAGAGTGTTAAATATTGAATGATAAAATATATAAAATAGAAATTTATACATATCATCAATAATAGTAATAAATTGTTTAAGAATATCAGGAAGCTTTTGATGGCTATAAAGAAGAAATAGAAATACATACCTAATTTTACACTTAACAGATTTATTTATTAAATAGAAATACTTAACAGATTTAATAAATAAATCTGTTAAGTGTAAAATTAGTTATGTAGGTACATCTATTTCTTTCATATGGCCATCATAAAAGCTTCCTAATATTTTTAAACAATTTATTATTAGTATTGATGTATACATGTATAATTTTCTACTTTATATATTTTATCATGCAATATTTAACACTCTATTTTAATATAAAACACTTTATTTATCAATTTAAACTAGTGTTAGAGAAAATGGCAGAAGATGGGTAAACGTTTGCAAAAAGAAAATTTGTGATTTTTCAACATTGAAAGGGCAGTGTGAAGTTGGCCCCCCCAAAATTGAATTGCTTATAACTTTTAAACTAGCGGGGGCAAACAAAAATTCCAACGGGGCATTCGTGGGCAAACGATGGACAAACGGTTGGAAAGAAAAAATTTTTGATTTTCAACATTGGGAGGCCAGTGTGAAGTTGGTCCTTCCAAAATTGAATTGCTTATAACTTTTGAACTAGAGAGTGGCAAACAAAAATTCCAACGAGGCATTCGTGGGCAAACGATGGGTAAACGTTTGCAAAAAGAAAATTTTTGATTTTTCGACATTGGGGGGGATTAGTGTGAAGTTGGCCCCCCCAAAATTGAATTGCTTATAACTTTTGAACTAGCGGAGGGCAAACAAAAATTCCAACGGGGCATTTGTGGGCAAACGATGGGCAAACGTTTGCAAAGGGAAAATTTTTGATTTTCAACATTGGGGGGCCAGTGTGAAGTTTGCCCTCCCAAAATTGAATTGCTTATAACTTTTGAACTAGAGGGGGGCAAACAAAAATTCCAACGGAGCATTCGTGGGCAAACAATAGGTAAACGTTTCGTAAAAAGAAAATTTTTGAATTTTTGACATTGGGGGGCCAGTGTGAAGTTGGCCCCCCTCCCAAAATTGAATTGCTTATACCTTTTGAACTAAAGAGGGCAAACAAAAATTCCAACGGGGCATTCGTGGGCAAACGATGGGCAAACGTTTGCAAAAAGAAAATTTTTGATTTTTCGACATTGGGGGGCGAACGTCACAAAGGTTGTAACAACTGCAAATACGGATTTTAAGAAATCATGTAATAATGAATTCTAAGAGTTATACACACACACACACTCGCACACGCACACGCACACACACACGCACATGCACACACACATATATGTAAGAAATATTTTAATATTGCAGGCGCAGAAATTTTTTTATCCAGAAGTCAACTAAACCTAAGAATGTGCTAAGAAAATACTCAGAGAATACGAAAGACATGTTTATATTTGTATTGTGGATATTTGCACTAATTTCATTTCTCTTGGCAATGCCGGCTGACAAGTTTCTCTTTGCTCCGTGTATAAAGTTCAGGCGTAGGAAGTTAGGCGATAAATTCCGCACAAAGAGATACCACGGGACTCCCGCGATTCTTAAACTCTAACGATATTGTCGGCGTCGCGTTAAAATTTATGAGCTAGAATCCGTGCCGAAAAGTACAACGATTAATTTAGGCAACGAACGTCCGTACCGCGTTGCATTCTAACAAGAAGATTCTTATCTTTACGCCCGTAAAAGATAATAATTATCACTAGGACTATGAAATACGCGATGTTTCTTAAGAATAATAAAAAGTAATTCGAAAATATTCCTTCTTCTTACAGTAAATATTTAAAGTATATTTTAGTTTATTTATATTTTAGTATATTTAAAAATTATATCACGGAATGTGAAGAACGTTCGAGTGTTATTTTTATGAAAATATTCTATTAAATTCAAGTTTCTGAAATTCAACATTTTGCATGCGGCAATGTGGCATATTGAAATATAATAAGATAAGCGAAATTTTCTCGCATTATGTGCATCGTTATACCGCTAAAACGGGAATATGTGAAATATATGCGAAGCACAGAATGCCTGCTAGGATAGTAATGTATACCTTTTGTACATTTGTTCCATTTACATCCATCGCGCGTTTCATGAACGGGAAATGCAACGATGATGCAACTTGCAACCAAGCGTTTATATGCGACCGGAAGGCACATTCGCGTGTAGAAAAAAGTCATCGTAAAGCACGTGTGGCGTAGAATACGCGCAGCTTTATGCGCGAGCATGATTATACTAACACCATAAATATGGCATTAAAGTTATGTGTGTGTATTTTATTAGATACGTTTTATAACAAAAAGGGGGAGAAATACACTAAATATATATATATATATAAATTACTCGACTTAAAGTTTATTTTACCTATTTTCGTGTCTTTACATTTCGTTAATTCATATGCAGATTTTTAAATTTCATTTATGTATAAAATAACTCTTTCTCCCTTATTATTATCTGTCTACCTTTACAAAGAGACAAAGGAAGTTTTGTAAAAAAAACTTTTAAAAACACTGTTACAAGCAGCTACATTGAGTTCTACCTTGACGTGAGGACGCGAAGGGATTAAATCGAATGTCAAAGATATCTACATATAAAAATAGTTTCTTACTGTTACTGTATCAATTGTTGCATTATATTTTTTTGTTGCATTGTTTTATTATGCGTGGTGTACGCAATATTGTTCTTGACAAACCGGTTACTAAAGATATCCGTAATTTTCATGTATGTTTAGCGGTTAAGCAACGTGTGCTCTGCTTACGAATTACGCTGTGTTTGCGCTTTCGTGCATTTTACGAGGGACGCGCTTTACGGCACTGTATAAACGCGTAACCTCGCGCGTTGCATCGTCACAGAACGAGCAAGCTTCGAACGGAGTTCGGGAATCGATATTCGAGCTAAGCTTCCGCTTACAAACGTGTCGATTCTTGTTTCCACAAAGCTAACCGTAGCCATTGGGAAAGAAATATTTTTGGTACGTTTTCTTCTCTTATATCTGTGTTTATAAAAAAGCAGCGCCTTTCAACACAAACAAAAATACAAAATTATATAAAATAGAGAAATATTATTCTTTGTATTCTTTCTCAAAATAATGTATTCTTTCTCATTGTGTACATAATTCTATATTTTTATCAGTTGTTATCAGAGAAATTATTTTTAACACTAAAGCTACCGACAATTTACATATACCTATTTTACCGAACCCGATTATATGTATATTAAGAAAAAGTCGTGAAGTCACTTGAGGAAAAGCGATAACATTGAATGCAGAATTTTTATCAAAAATTTAAAACCAATCATTTGACCGGCGGTGGTAGTTTTAGTGTAAATCAAAAGTTTAAAAACGGTCATTTGACCGGCGGTGATAGGTTTAGTGTTAATGCAACACAAACCTGTGTTACTATTTATAGTATATAACTTGTTTTTACTTTTTTTGCCATTTTAGAATTCGTAAATAGTACGAATATTTGAATGCCAGATATAGTTTGAATTAGTATGTGAATGAATAGTAATATAATTCAATACTAATATAGTTCTCGCGATTGCACTAGAGATCGAATTGAAAGGATGAAATTGCTCGAAGCCACAAATTTTAGAAGCATGTCAATCAGTAATTAACTCGTATTCCCCATTAGTTGAGTCTAATGCTAAATGCGTGCTGGCTATTCCATCATTAATAGCTGACAGCAGCTACAAAATGGAATTAATTAATATAATTTGATTGAAATTATGAATTGTATATATGTTTAATATCTATTTTTAAAATTGACGTTACTTTCTTCACGTCTTAATACATTTTGAAACTTTCGTGTTTTATTTTCTTGGATAAAATAATGTACAAAGAGTGTGCAAGAACTTTACACTTTTACTAATTCACATATTTTAAAAGCCAAACGAAGAAAAATGGCAGTTGCTTTAAACTACGAACGCTAACTTTTGTGATAAACATTCAAAATTAACAGAGTTTCACGGAGTTATACTTTAAAGATAGGTGATAAAGTTTCATTTACCAATGATTTACCAATGATTTCAAATGAACTTAATTATAACCGAATGTAAGGCCATGTCCAAAATTACCAAGTTAAAATTATCAATAAAAATTTCACCGAAATACGAATTCACTGATTTCTATGCGTTACCACCAACGAATCTTCGCTAAATATTTTTATTTTGTATAAGTATCATATTGTATACACGCTAGTTTTGTTTTTGTTGCGTATTTAATTAGTCAATTAATTAAATAAATCGTTAATTAATCGTCATTAATTAAATCAATTAAATCGTCGACTTTAGAAAAAATATCATAATTATTCTTTAAAAAATTTTACTCTTAAATCATATCAAAGCAAAAATCTAATAGTACAGTCGATGAATTCTATATAGATTATATGTCAATCAATCTCGACATTACATTTTTAATAACATTGTCAATAAAACCTTTATTAATAATTTTTTTCAAGATAACTCAAAATAATATAACTCAAAATAATTCTTCTTCTTCGTCCAACATCGTGTCCGATGTGTGGTGATTATGAGATCATGTCATCTATTCTTCCATGTCTCGGATGACCCTGCGTATAGTCGATCGCCAAACATCACGATTATCGGCTACTCGAGTCGCTGCGATGCTAGGTTGAGATTTGTTTTTTTTTGTAACTAAGTCAACCCATCGAGTTGGTGAACGTCGGCGTCTGTGTTTTCCTTCGGGTTTGTCTTGTATAACAAGTTTTTCCATATTGTTATGTCGGGCAATATGACCAAAGAATTTTAGAATGCGGCTGTAAGTCATTGACGACAGGCGTTGTTTGGGTTTTATCACATTTAGGACGGAGATTAGTTAGTGCGTCTAGCCGTCCATGGTATTCTAAGCATTCTGCACCAGATCCACATTTCGAAGGCGTCAATGCGGCGCCTATCCGTGGCCTTGATGACCCATGTTTCAGAGGCATATGAGAAGATCGGAAAAACCAAGGTGTTCACCAAAGCAATTTTTGTGGTTTTCGTTATATTTCTATCTTTCCACAATCTCGTTAATTGTATCATGGCTGAGCACGCGAGTTCAAAATGCGCCTACGAATTTCGTCTTCGCAATTTCCTGTGTTATGGAGAGTGGAGCCTAAGTATATAAATTTTTTGATGACCTCGCACCTTCCAATCTTCTAAGGTTGATTTAAGTGTTCGTTGTTACGGTCAATGATCATAACTTTGGTCTTGTTATAGTTAATTTGGAGACCATACTCGTGACTGGTATTATACTTACCAAAATAATTACCAAAACGGTAAAAATAAAAAATTTTAATAAATAATAATTTTTCATTACATTTTGCTAAAGAAAATTCAATCTTAAATCTTAATTCAAACACTCTATAGTTCTTGCACTTTATTTTCGAAAAAAAGAGAGAAAATGGGGATTAATTATTTTCGCACATATCTCGCTCGTATTTTCAAATGTAATAAAAAATAATATGATAATGTTAGCGAGCTCAGCATTTAAAATGTCGAGATTGCGTGGGTTGGGATATTAACCTTTTGCGCTCCGAGTGCCAACACGGTTGGTTTTAAAAGTTTCGGCACTCTACTCCGCATGCCAACCTAGTTGGCAGGAACAGTAAAATTATGCTAAAGTATGTGTGTATTATTTCTTTCTTAATACATATGAATAAGTATGAGATATACAACACACGTTATGATTCCGCGTGTGAATTATTACAACGCGCGAAGCAAACTGACAACGTCACGAGAAAATCTACGGAATGTAAAGAGTTAAAACAAATACAGAATATAACAGAAGAGAATATAAGAGAATCCCCATTCTCTTATGTTCTATACATTCTATCACATTCGAAGCAGATATACGTGCATTTATTAAACCTGTCTTACGTTCGAATGAAGAAGTTATGAGATACACTTATATGTGCGTGTTTATACAGTGCCGGTAATATTACGTTATGACAATACGACAATAGTGTTGCATGCGAATATGATTGCAAATGAATTTATTCACCGTAGCAGGATATTTGCTTGTATCACCAACCGCTCCTTCCGTGTGTTCCAGCCCATTGCTTGTCTCTCAAGGAAACCTCGCAAAGTACTAAATTCTAATCTTACTGAATCTTTGTATACATATAGATTACATAAATAGATGAATTTAGAAAATATCAGTTGCCGTTATTACCCGCAACTAATATTTTCTAAATTCATCTATTTATACAATAGTGATTAGGACCGACGAAATTGTCAAATATAAATATGAAGCCCAATGTCGGTTAACTGCGGATCTTGATGCGAAATAATAATTTTTATGAATTCCCTGCTCACGCAAATTGCGCGCCGCATATTCGTCAGTCTTGAAACACAATCCTTACATGAAGCCGGAATAATTAATTCACATATTAAATTGACAAGCAATTTAATAATTTTGATGCTAACAAGCATATCTATAAGATCCTACCCCGAAAAAAATTATTATTACGCACCAAGATCCGCGGTTGACCGACATTGGGCTTCATATTTATATTTCATCTATTTACGTAACCTATATGTATACAAAGTTTCATTAAAATCAGAATTTAAGGCCCTGCGCACAATGGAGAAATATTAGATATTAGGAATAGGAATTAGAATTTTAGAATCAGTTTCCTCAATGAACACTATAGATAAATAATAAGTTATGTTGTGTTTCGTAACACATTTATGTCTTATATCTTATTAATATCCATTGTGCGTTACGTTCAATATTTATATTTATCGAGGAAACTGATTCAAAAATTTTAATTCCTATTTCTAATATCTAATATTCCTCTATTGTGCGCAGGGCCTAACACTTCGCGAGATTCCCTTGTCACTCGCGTCGAAGACACTCACACTCGTTCGCAAATCGATCGGAAGAACGCGATTAATCACGATTACGCCTGTTACAAATCGGCAAACAATACAAATCACGTTAACACGACCGCGCGCGACACCGCGCCGCATCGGCGTGTCGCATATCGACTGATCTCTTTCGCGAGGTCGTATCTCGATTTTACGCTATTTCCGGTTTTTCTGCTTAAACGCTCATTCTGGCAACCCCGAAGCCAAGAAGCCAAGTGTTTACATCGTATCTTGAAATACACTACTAAAAAGAAAATAGGGAACACTTTTCATACCACAAAAATTAGGCTATTTTCAAACCGCTGCAACTCGGCGAAAAATCATCGTA
>NJRL01000240.1:213401-260446 GCA_003063815.1 Aphaenogaster rudis
AAATGTCGTCCATCGGTTAAAAAACTGCGTAAAGATTCGTCGTTCGGAGGCGAGAATGAATTGAGTCCAATGATAAAATAAGTCAAAAAAGATAAAAGTAGTCCAAGAAGAGACAGTAAAACGGAAAAGTGTAAAATTCTTAAGTGTCTGTAAATTAAAAGAAAATTTAAAAAATATTTCCACGTGATATTAAGTAAAAACAGAAGGAAGGGACCATATGTTTTCTCCCAAATATGAAAGGTCTTAAAGGCTAATTAAAAAGAAAAACTTACGAATGGTCATAAAAATTAATAAAGAAGTTGGTCAGTATGAGTATCTGGAGCTCTAACGGTGCAGCCTCTTGTTAGTTTGACAACTACATGCCGACTAATATTAAAGTATCTATCGCGAATATAGCTATGATTCTCTCAGAGGTGACAGATAATATTCAAGTAATTATTCTTCTCTGTGTCATCATTATTATTAATTTTCCCGTAATCCTCTGGCCATCCCACTTTCAAAATGGAGTATTTTTTGTAAAAAATTCTCAAGTTTAAAAAAAAAATATGATAAAAATAAAAAAAATCTCGCACTTGAAAAACACGAAGTTTTCAGGAAAAGAACAAATTTTGAAGGGTTAAAAGTGTTTCTATACTAACGTAACCATTTTTTTTAATTTAACCTTTTTTACATAAAGAATACGTTTTTGAATTTTTTTCAGTCGTTAGGAGAAATAAAACGCAAGCGCAAAAATTAGTGTTTTCTAAATCCTCAAATTTTCAATCCCGGTTTTCTCGCATACTATTAGGAACAGGGGCTTCAAGTTTTTGGTTTCACCGTCTATTATGACATAAAATAAGATACAAAAATTGCAGGACAATCGAAAATTTGGTGCGAAAATCTTCCCTGATAATTAGTGGTTTGGATCATATGTATTCATATAATCGCGCAATACTCGATTCTGTCTCTTCATGGACAGAAATCGCATTTTCGGCAACGTGGCGTGTTTGCGCGAGGTTAGATCCGGATTACGTTCGACTCGCCGCCGTGTAAACCAAGTAGGATCGGATTAGAACGAGGCTACCCCGACAGGCATTGGACGTAACCGGCATTATACTAACGACGGGTAGATGGTTGATCTCCGCGACAGGGCATAAACGTCGATAACTCCGGGCGCGAAATTACCTTCTCATTAAATCGAGATTAGCGGGATTACGAGGCGCGACGTTAAACCTGACGTTAAACGAGATTTACTTGGGAAAATTCAAACAGAAAGGAACGGGCGCGTTAAATCCATTATATGGGCCGCACGTGTGTCATGTAATGGGATTTTATTCGTCTAATAAATCTACCCACCCGCACAATGCGAACATTTGATACGAGGCTTCATTACCGGGCTGATTAATCCTTTTAAACATAATCAGACGATGTATGCGTTACTTAGCGGAAATGTTCCGCCTGGAGTAACGTTCCACGCGGTAACATGAATATCTGCTGCTACGAGAATATTCAGATTCTTTGAAATTACTTAACGGTCGTGGATTAAAAAAAATCGCCGATGTCGATCTATTTGTACTTCTCACTTAATAGGAGCTAATCGGAATAGCACGCGGTATTGAATGCGTTGACACGACACTCCGTTTACGATAGTGGAAAGGATTGATCGGCGAGGCTTTCCGCGTCGTTCGACTTCGCTTGACATTTCTTTCGGATCCGCACGATAGCTCGCTTAGGTATTCTTAAACCGGCGGCATCGGCGCTCTTACTATGCGCATGACGTTGTGCGTGACGGACTACGAAAGGCAATATCCTTAGAACGTCGTCGGAATCCCTAAACTCACGGGCATCGACGCCGAGAGTGAAACGAATTGCCGGCGCTGGGTACTCTCGAACGGGACGAACCGTATCCGCGACAGGCGACAGGTGTTACGTCGTATTTTTTTTTACTTCGCGCAACTATTAAGAGCCGCACCGATCGACAACTTACGTGTAAAAGAACATGAAAACTTCTCTACAGGATGATGTGACATGCAATTGAAATTTTTGTCGCTTCTTCTTCGTAATATTTTTTAAAACGTCTCTCATTAAAAATAATCGCTTTTGTTCCGTTATCGGTAATCTATCATTGTCGAATATTCAAAAAACAAAGAAAATATCATATAATAATATTATGTAATAAAACACTTGAAAACGTTGCAAACCCTTGAAAATGTCAAATGAATTATTTGATAAATTATTTTACGAGTAAGCTGATAACCAATGTGTCCACTCTCTCTCTCTCTCTGGAATGAAGTTAAAATGATATATGACGCAGTATCGAAAACAACGTCAACGTGTCTTGCATACACATGAATCGTGTTTTTGCAGAGGATTTGCGGACATTACTGTCATCAGGGATGAAAGCCTCGCGCCAATATATCCGACATATCCACGGATTTGTCGTTTGAGCCATCCACGCGATGATTGGATTTCGAATCAAGATTATTTACTATCGCGTTACAAATCGAACGGATTTACTTTAATAGCTAACTCGTCTCAGATTCATAATTACGTAGTTTTGATCAAACTTCGTGCCGTGTTGTACAAAAGCGTTAATAATAGTTGATAAAAGTTCGACGAAGTAAAACGAGTTTGATAAACTACGTTGAAGAAGCTAACGAAGTTTTAAAAAGAGAGATTGTCCTTCAGTTTAATTTAATAATTAAATTCAATAATTTGCGAATCTTATTTCTTTCTTTTTCTTTTTGAGTGATTTACACCATTCATTAAAGCCGAGGCAAATTACATTACGCATTAAAAGCTTTTGCACGCAGGAGAATACGGCGTTGTCATCGGCGAACTTCCAGTTCTCGATTTACGTCTCATAATTTTCCGTTTTAATTATCATAGCGCCGACCGCCATTCTTCCATTTATCCCTTTCCTTATTCTCCCTTTCGTTCCGGTCTGGAAAAGCCCGAGTTTCACTTCCGCAGGGGTTCTTAATAAAATCGGAATTGTTAAGTGGGTCGTTATAATTTGAAAAGGAATTCTGAGACCGCTGAAATTTGACATCGAAAGATGCGAGAAACGATTTCTCTTTTATAGAGTTGCTCTTTTTTGCTGGTTCTTATCGCGATTGTCTATATATTCTTTGTATTCATAAATTTTATTATAATTAATAAACATAATGTTTAATTTAAATTATTATTTATTTATAATTTAAAGGCACTACACTAAATATTTATATTCATCTTTTTTAAAAATTTTGACAAATCAGAAATTAATCTTTCTTTAAAATAAAGGATTTTAAGACTTACAATACTTTCTAGTTAAAATTCTTAGCTATCCAGGCACAAATTATTATATAAACTTATATTAAATAACTCTGATTTTGTCGAATCTCGCGAATAGAAGGATGATGATTTCTAAACGTGTCGATAAGTCATCGTCATAAATATCGCGGTGAATCGAGTTCGACAAGTGACCGTTACGAGATTCTCATTAATTGAGCGAAGCGGGGCGGCCAAAAAGGGACCGATAAATCATGAGTTCGTTAATCTAGCTGCGGAGTTTGCCAATATTTCACGAACGGTAATAGGTAAATCGGACCGAGTCTCGAAATCGAGAGATCGAGCACGGGCGTCAAGGGAGCCGCGATCGATTAAATATCGGCCACTGTTGGTTCTCGCGCACTCGAGCGGATTACGAGGGTGGCCGAAAGAAGGTCAAGTGGGATCACGGAGGGAAATCCAAGGAGCGATTAGGCGATGTCAGGACTGGATTATACGGACCGACAGCTTTCGATTCCCGGCGATCTGAACGTCGCGACGATTGAAATCGTGTCGGTTTAACTTGGAGCTAAATGCACTAAACTCCGGGGAAGATGACGTTTTTCTCAATTCTGTTTCTCTATCCGTTGAACGTCGTGAATAGACGTGAAATGGGATAAAGACAAGATTTGTGGGATGTAATCTTGTTTACCACACGTACACAGCGCAAAGAAGTTCTGCAATGCGGATATTTCTGACTGCCAAACGTGCCAAATATTTTATTTCATGGATTTTTCTATCTATAGATATAAAATATCAATAGAAACAAAGTTTGAATTAAGTAAAGTTTAAAGGTAACGAGAAAATACACAGGATTTTGATAATACAATTATCATACTATCTTTATAAATGGCATTTGTGCTATTTCAATGGCATTACTTAATGATTTGATGTACCGATCCTTATCTAGAGCATCGAGAAGAGCGCATAGTTCTCGCGATGACAGGATGGCAGCCAACACTATTGTGTCACGAACGGCTTTGGGGATGCAATCAAACCTCGGCGCAAGGCTATTTAGGCTCATCAGCTTTAATTGGCTTCGTTTGTAATTACGGCATGAGAGGAGTCCGCGATAGGGCTGGTACAACCGAAGACAATGAAGAAGGAGGCCGGAAGGAGAGGGTGGAACACTCCGAATAGCCCGCGTTGACGGGGGCTGTGTCCTGGAGAGAGATCGGGGAAGTGAGTTTAGAACCGCCATTGTTAGGTCCTCCCGGACGGGAAAGACCCGATACAGATTCTCGCCACAGACAAAAGACCTCTTTCTTTATTTGCCAACGGGGATATCGTTGCGGGTACTTGATAACGTAACATCGTGTTCGCTTCATAAAGGACATTCGAGATATCGACCGCATTTAATTTGGGGATATTCGAATACGAGCAAGTTAACCGCGTTCAGTAATCTGATACTTTCAATCTAACAAAAACTTTAAATACGTAAAAGTAACAGCATTTTGAAGTGTATGTGATTGAAAAAGATCAGAGTAACTCTTCAGTGAACGTGAGCTAATTTTGCTAATACTACGGGGACTTGCTCGCGTAAATTCTTCATTTCATAAATCTCACGTGCGGCACAGCTTTGTTTTCATATATCTTCCTTTTCGTAGATCCTTGACTGCTGCTGCGTACCGTAGATTGTAAAGGCAATAATTCTCTTCTCGTGTAACTGCAAGTTTGCAGCTTGTGTTACCTCGTGTAACAGCGATGGCTCTTGAAACTGCAACCCGGGAGCTACGAATTGCCGAGTCACTCGCACGTTACCACGTACGAGCGTGTCGAATCGTTTGACTGAGGCGGACACATTTTTCGGTGACCGCACAAACACGCGAGGCGCGCCCATACGACCGCTTCCTGGTCTGAAAGGGTGGGCATGCAGCTTTACCCGAGAAAGGGAGACGAAAGAGACGCGTGGGAATGGCCTCCTTCATGCCGAGTTACGTTTTGGCGTAATGCTCTTAAACCGCTTTCAGAAACAATACACATAGCTCGTGAAACATTCCGCAAATCCAAACTGTGTTTCCACGATAAACTGTACTGCGTTTATCACGGCGACGATTACTCTAAAGCATTCGCTTAATAGTCATCACAACATCGTTAAAAAATAATGATTATTGTTTTTATTATTAAGATCATTATCGTATCATTACATTTGCATCCCATTTACACAACAGTCTTAATTATCACACTTGACCGCATATTATAACGAGACAGTCTCTAACGGTCGGTTTTATCAAAGCCTCAATTAACTTCACCTATAATTTATCAGATTCTTTATCTTTTTCCACTTCTAATTTTACAATTGAGATAAAGAGTCGGGCGAAGTTAACCGATATTGATAAAACCAATCATAAATCTGAATAATCCTTCTCGAGGGAATTGTGGGACCCACCATTTTCAGGGTCTCTGAGAAGTCGCAACTTCGAAATTTCATATTCGAGAATCAACTGGCGAACCTCGTCATCGAGATCTCCCGATGGTACCATCTTCGATCGCCAGCCTTTCCCAGACATTCCCGAAATTCAATCATCCTCTCGAACTATTCGCCAAGAGCGGCGTCAAGAGCGGAAGTACATCATTCCGCTGCCGTTGGTTCCCCCGACGAGGGTCGCCGGTTGGAAGGACGCCGCACATCACGCCGTCCTCCTCTTTCTCCACAAGCTACAACACGTGACGCGAACACGTGGGAAGGAGAGACCGCTGGCAAAGACCTTTCTCTCTCCTCCCTCCACCTGGAGCATAGGCTCTATCTCTCTCCTTTCTCTCTCTCTTTCTCTCCCTCTTTCTCTTCCGTTTCTATCCTTTAGCAGCCAACAGGTAGAAAGAGAGACAGGTGGCTTGGCGATGTATGCATGATGCCGGGTGCGATACGACAATCCTGAACTCTGGCCAGTGTCCGTGATGACTACTTCGTGAATCGACGTGTCTGTTCGATAAATATGATATAACGTCGGTTTCCTCTGCGTCTTTTGCAAAATTAATCGAAGTGTTTATTAACACGATTCTAATTATACTAGAATCATTGGTTGTCAGTGATGCTTTGTGTGCAAAGTGCTTGGAATAGTGAATCTTTTAGAACATTTGTTTTCTGTAAACTTATCACTGCGTTTAAATAGAATCGTTGAATAATGAATAAATGAAAAAAAACTGAATCGCAGTGTTTATAGGTGTAAATTAAAAAACAAAAGTGAAATTCAACGATTCACATCGTGACTAATTCAGCGCCCGTAGTTTTGTGTCAGTAAAGAGTTAATTTTTTAAATTAAACATCAAAGTAAATATTAATCCAAGCAATTTTTCAATTTAACGTTTGTTAATATTTAGCAATTAATTTAATGATTAAACAATATCAAAAACGTAGTACTTGTAAAACTTCCAATCAAAATATCCTTTTAAAGATATATAGATCCTCGATTACACAAAGCGATTTTATTTTATTATATCCACGTATTTTGTGCATTTTTGTCTCAATTACTCTTGAGAGCACAGATAAATTTAAAATCACTTTAAAAACTACTTTAAAATAAATATAAATCGATTTTGTTAAAAGACATAATATTTCTTGGCGCGAAAAATTTGTAGAATATAAAAATAATCTTTAAACTCTTGATATCTCAGCCTGTAGAATAAAGAAGTTATCATATTAATTTCCATATTTTCAATATTTTACATTATACTTGATATGACGATAAAAAATAACTATTTCGTTTAATTTTGCTGTTCCAAAAGCAAAATCGCGTGCCGTGTGTGTGAGTCACATAAGTATGTCATTAAAATAATTTACGTACATTTACCAAGTTTGTAATAGATCTCGAGGAAAACATTACTGTGCCCTCGTGATCCGTCCTCGGTTCCGGTTTCTCCTTTCGGATAATGGATATCGATCGTGGTGTTCTATCAAATTCTGTTAGCCGGAAATATTTGTTCGATAATATTGGCAACCGACTCGATGGAAATCATCGCGGCTACTACACTATTGACAAATGGCTACCTATGGTATTGTCGTTAATAATTATTCTCGCTAGTTAATATTTGTTTTCGTTAACAAGATTGAACCGTCATAGGGTTAGGGCTCCTGTCCGTGCCGGCTAATTTCCAGTCAAAACAGCATATTAATATTTAATTTGAAAGTAAATGTCCTGATTAATGCCAATCAGATATTAATAAAATCATAAAAACATATATAAATAAAAAAGAAATATATATATATATATACTATTTAAAAAATGGAATATATAACGTAATATTATCTTTATGGTATTTGTTCCTTTCACAGTTTAATTAAATTATACAGGATTAAAATTAACGGCCATTCTCGTGCCTGTTAATGCTATTGCACATTCAAAACGTTATATATAGTTCATGCGACAGCATAAAAAAATCACGTTACAGAGGAAGCTATCTCATTTCCATTTCTTTTCACCATGATCCAGCTTGCTCACATGAGTTTGTCCGTTGATCGACGTACAATCCGAATGTCCTCCACGCCCTGTCGCTTAAATTTATACGAAGCATAACGCCACGACACGCCCCGGAAACTCGCATTTCGTGAGAAAGGAAGTTCGCCACCTCTTCTCCAGCCCTTTCCCCTTTCCCTGAGTATAAATTTTCTCGGCGAACGCGGCGATAAACTTAAGATGAATTTCTTTTCGGCTGAAGGACGATAGATAAATAGAAAGCGCCGCTACGTGATTCGAAGCCGCAAGTGCAACACGTATTCGCATCTTCTTCCTCGCCCTCCTGACCGTTCCCCGCGGATTACTTTCACACGTTTCACGGTTATGTATCTCGCCTCGGTGGGTGTCTGAAAGGTAATTCTCTGCTGGGATCAAATTCTCTGATCACTCACGACGCGCCCGCGACAATCAGCGACAATGTGGCGCGACGTCGCGAGATCGGCTCAACGTCACGTTTCGACGAGACAGATTTATCGTATGAGCTCTCTTTCTCTCTATTTTGGTACGGCACATGAATAACTCATCATACTTAGCCACCGGATGTACGTTTCGGGCAAGAGACAGGGATCGGATTTAGAAACCAGGAATAAACTGAAAAATTGGCGACATTTTAAAACATACAGCCTTGGTCAGAGGCACCTATATTTTTTTCATTCATCTGAAAGTTGAAGAATTGATTTATGGCACTCGCTGTGAATTATTCTTTGTTTCAAGACTTTAAGCTTATGTATAATGCCGGTAATCAATACGAAACGATACAGGTAAAAGAATTTTTCAGATAAATGAAAAAAATATAGGTGCCTTATACTTTTGGCCAAGGCTGTATCTGTCAATCGAATTAGTCTAATCTATAGACGCTAAAAATATTTGAAGGAGAAAATAAAAATTAAATACACAACAATACAAATTGTTATATCGATGATACGTTTCATAATTTAGAAGTTAAAGATATTTAAAAGTTGCAAAATTTTGATATAAACGAACGATAAATTTTAGATAGATTTTATTTAAAAATATTCGATTATTAAACTATTAATATCTTTTTATTAAGGCAATATATACTTCATCATTTAATCAAATTATATAATAATTATTTAAATGTTATTTAAAAAATCTAATCTCCCTAACATTTGTCTAATATTTTCGTTCATGTATATGTGTAGATACTTTAACCGACTGCATTACTATGTACATACTATGGACGTCAGCGTTGCTGAAACGAGCATCCAGGCGTGACATTTTATACGGCTTCCCCCTCACACACAAACACATAAAAACGACAGCGATACATTCACTAGTAGTATCAGCACAGTCATTTACCGACGATCTGTCGCGATCCTACTTCCGTCATGTGGAAATTTCGCTATTCCACAACGCATAATCGTTACAACGTTCTCGCAAATTCCACGACATCGCGTCATTCGATCGTGCCAATTATTTCACATTTTGTATCGAAATACAGAAAAAACTTCTATTACTTGTTTTTATCCTACAAAACAGAATTTGTTCAATTTCGTCCTTTTATTAGCTCTGCTAATTAAGGAAATAATACTGTAAAGAATCGCTGAAAATATCCTATACAAATTATATGTCTAAAAAATATGATATTTTGTCAGAATATCATATTTTTAGTCATATTTTGTATATTATTTTTAACGAAATTTGTTTGATTTAAAAATAAAATCTATAAAACTGATCATATATAATATCTCGTTACAAAATTTTATCTCTTTTCATAAAAAGTGTCAAATTATTTTTAAAATAATAAACGTATTATTTGAAAAAAAAAAAATATATATATATACACGTTAATAAGATTAAAAAATTAAATAAAATGAAAATTTAAAATCAAGGATTTATAAATTGTTGAATTCAGATGAAGATTTTACGTAATAATTAATCTAATAAATTATATCTTTAGTATAATAAATATTTACTAACAACAATTTAATCAAGTTATTAATTATATACTTTAATATTAAATTTTGAACAATCGTGATTTGTAGATTGATTGTAAAAGATCCACGACTAAAATGCTAATCGCCAGTGCATCCAACAATCAAACAATTGCTCCTACATCATCCGTAAAGCTACGAAGATCCCGTCGATTATCATCCACCAGAGGATTAAAGCAACGAACCACCGCGAATATCCCGAAGGACTCTCTTCCTTGCCAAGACCTCCATCAGAAATTCGATCCTTGTTCCGTAGCTAGCAGGAATGTCGAGGACAACACCAGAGGCAGACTACTGATAAACTGGGAGATGAACGAGAGGATCAGCTTGAGCAGCGGTTCCAGTATCGGATTGGCGATTCGTCCTGACAGCAGGAAAGGTATCGAGTTCAGCGAGAATCGCAAAAGGGAAATTGAAAGTAGATCGAAAATCGGCGAATGCTCGGAACGGAATTGCAAAGGCAAATCATCATCATTGTCATCAACCAAACCGACATTGGAGCTGATGAACGTGTCTGGATTCCTTTCGAATGTCGATCGAAAGCACCGTGAAAGTTCCCACTCAATCGAGATCAATACGACGGACGAAAATATCCTCAAGAGCGATTCGAAATACGAAATCGGTATTCCCAGTCATAACTCCGCGACAAGAAAGCAGAGGCAACAAGACACGCTTAGGAAAGACAATGTCGACGCGACGAGAAGATGGACCAAGGACAAGTCCGGCGACTCCATCTCGAAACGGTTGGAATTGATTCATGAGCTCAATCAAAAAATTTTGGCTAACTATGAGAGGTTCCAGCAAAGATCAAAGCGTGCCAAGGATACGAAGGAACAGACTATCAAGAATCGTGTCAAGGACAGGATTGATCCAGAAGAGCACGTTTACACAGAGGTCAAAAGGAAAAACAAAACAACCTGTAGAACGAGCGATCGAACGAACCAGGGCATTAAGCAGGATATTTCTAACCAAGAAACTTGTAGAAAAGATTCCTCCAAGCGAGATACTTGTAGACAAGCGGATACTAATAAATCAGTCTTATCTAAAAGTCACTACGAAGGTATCAAAGGCCGAATGGAGAAGAAAGATATCTCAAGAACTACGAATAAGCCTGATCGCAGGATCGTTTGCGAGAATACGAACTTTAGCATGACGGCTAAGGAAAATTTCTTTTACCAAGCAGATGAGAAAACGCAGCCATTGAAATATGTGAAATTGAAAAACAAGAAAGGACGATTGTCAGAAGGAAGTTCGATCTTCTATGCAAACGAGGACATTTCTCCAAAGGAGATCGAATCAATTGAGACTCAAGATTGTCTGGAGAATTCCAGATTGTATCCCGAAAGTTGCAATCTGTATAATAACGAGCCGGAGGATGGTAGCTTGAAGGAAAATGCAAAAGATAACGCTTCGAAGATCGATCAATCCGATCTGCGAAGAGAGGCTGAATTGCGGGCGGGGGGCGACGATGCTGTGATGGACGAAAAGATTTTGGAGAGCAAGATCCTGGAGAATCTGGACGAGACGATCGATAGATTCGACAGCGAAAGGACGCAGCTGACGTCGGGGGATAGCAACGAGGAGAAGGACAGTTTCAGCACAGATTCTATACAGAGCAGGAGCCCCTCGAGCGTGAAAGACTCGAAGGACGCCGTTAACCTCCTGGATACCTTCAATTCCTCCTGGGACTCGGGAGTCGGGGTGGACGTCGGCAACGGGAGTGGGTGGGTGAGGATACACACGGGAATCGAGAGCAGCCTCGTATATCTTACTCTGGACACCACAGCTAAGGACGTCTGCAGGGACATGCTGCTGGGAGACGACTTGTCTCTGTTTGTTCAGGTAAACGCCAGTCTCCGCGGCTGATTGTCCCTTCAACTTGCGTGCCAACATCATGTTTAGTCTGTTCTGTGAGAAAATGAAGTATAAAATATAAATGAAGCTGTCGTAGATACGAGGGACGAGGATGCTTTCGATTCAATCTTTTACGTTCTATAAATACGAAAAAATATTTTACACCTGCTATCATGTTCTTGTTATCATAAATAATATATATAGATATCATTTTCGTTTCTCTGCGCTTTCTTTAGGTTCTTGATTTTTTATTATAGCTTTGAAATCTGAAATCACCGAAATTATTACTTTTCAAATGGACCCTACCTTCTCTTTTAAGAATTTTAATTTTTAACTACCTAAGAAAAATTCACAGCTTCAAAGAAAGTAAAGGTAGTCTTGTTGTGCATCACTGTCGGGAGACAAGCACAACGCAGTCCGGCTTTTCAAAGATAACGACGTACGCGCGAGTAATCAAAGGAGTCTAAGACTTAAATAGCTGGCCGAGTCGGTGAAAGAAGTTTCGGCTCAATGAGACTACTAAAGCCACCGAGCTGAATACCGAGTTAACTATGCTCTTGCAAGAAGGACGAGCTCGCGAACCCTCGGTAGACGTTTAGGTACTTCATTATCTCGTAATTGTTAATTGGCCGCAAACAGTTAATTAACAGTTACGTAACAGGTTCATACGAAACTAAGCAACATCAAATATTCAACTAAGCCTTTATGACTACCAGAAATAGTAACACTTGTTCATAAACACAGTTTAAGATTCTCAATTTAAGAAAGAGTAATTATTTTTACTAAAACTTTATGTACTGATATGGAATTATGTAAATGTGGAAAATATTCTATAGTTAAAAATGATATTTAATTTACGTCGTAAATATGATAAAATTAATAACGGTGTTACTTACAATAATATTATTAATTAAGCGTCTTTTCGGGCGAACATAAATAGATAAACAAGTTGCCTGTTGAATTGGTTTTACTGGTTCGTAAATTATGTAATTTAGTATCTTTTATGTATACGATGTAAAACCCGTATTAAAATTTATAATTAATATTTTCACGAGACATAGCAAATTAAATATTACGCAAAATAAAACAAAAAGTTTATTAAAAATGAAATTATGCATACTAACATGGCATCTTATATCAGTATAATTTTATTTAACGTATTAAAATCATTAAGATGCTCGAAAACTCCGAAATCAATAGAAAAACAAATAATTTATAATTTATATTAAAGTACAAATATATGTATTCAGTATGAATTAATTTATGCAAATAATTTATGAAATTCTAAAAGTTACAATATATCCAATATTTACTTTGTCCTTTCACCCCTACTTAATTACGTAACAATTTGGAAATTATTTATTAATTTAATTATTACTAAAATATATAGAAATATTGGATTTTATTCGTAACATACAAATATTATATGTTATTGACACATTTTGTACGACTAAAATATCTTTCCAAATGTCCGCGGGTGTTGCTTTATATATAAATTTTCTACATGCACATATACACGACAGAAAAATTTGCTGCTTAATGCGCAATAATTCGTTTCACTTCGACGTATTGAATACGCTGCGTTTTTGCGAAATAGATTTTTCGCCCGTTATCCGTATTATTCGCATGGTTGGTTGCTTGAACAGCTTTCATGCGGCAGGAAGGCAGACCGACACTTCTCGTGGACTTTATCCACAAATTCCTTCCAGCTTTTACCTTTTAAAATGTAAATCTATCAAGAGTTGCATCATGACTCTCAACATATTCTAATATAACTTTAATGTAATTATTCCGAATACGTATAACGGATATTGAATATTAATAATTATTATTATTAATTATTAAATTATCTATCTCTTCATTTATTCGCCAAGGGCAAGAAAAAGAAAATACTGCGGTCGCTCTATTTGACAGCCGTGAAAAACGTGCTACAAAAAATCGAGCATTTCTCACTTGATAATTCTCGAATTCATTCATATCACCCAGTATGTGAGACTGACGTAGGTCACGATCGCCACATGCGAGCAGAATTTTTCCGTCGGCGAACCGGAAGACAGCCCTCAAAGTTCCACGGAAGCAATAGAGGAGCCGACGCGTTCGTCGAAGAATCTCTATATTTTCGACGCGCGGAAGATATTAAAGGTTCACCGGCTGCCGGAGGAATCTACTGCTGCAACGAGACGCGGTGCTTATCGATGAAGAGTTTCTTCGATCCGATCGAATCCTCGCAGCAAACCAATCAGCGAGGCGATATTTACAGTGGCGTAGAAAATATTGCCTCGCTGATTGGTTGCTGCTCGCTGCTTGACGCTTGACGCGTCCTGTCTGTTTCTATCTTTATCGCGTTAAGCCCATTCTACATTAGTCGCAAGTCGATCGCAAGCTTGTTGCGACAGCCAATCAGAAGCGTCAATAGTACCATTGTAGCTTCTGATTGGCTGTCGCAACAGGCTTGCGATCGACTTGCGACTAATGTAGAACGGGCTTTAAGAGACGAAGCGACCCGAATCCAACGGATGTTCTCTCGGTCACTTATACTGGCGGTCACCAATATTACAATCAATAACGGCGCTTCAATATCAAGTCTATCTAAATTTATCTGGAAAAGTTCACGCTGGAATCTTATAAGCGGTTCCAATGCTGAGTAAATATCTCCATCACTGGCTGTCAGCGTTCCGGTAGTTACATTTGACCACAGGAGAATAATATTACCGCGGCGAAGGCCGCTATAGACGTAAAAATGTTCGAATCAGTATTGACATGACGGTAACAGTTGATTTAATATTTCGAAAGCTTCTCTCTCTCTCTCTCTCTCTCTCTCTCTCGCAATAACATCGGCCAATACTGACCTAGATCAGTCTGACTGTTTCATGATAATGGGATTGTATGTTCCCTTAAGACTCTGGATTACTCATTGTAGTAATATTGGATTACAACATTATTAAGCGACAAATTACATAATTTCCTCTCCCATTGAAATGTTAACACTCTTGGTAAATGCTCTTGGTAGGTATATCAGCACGTGAATATTCTACCGAGCGTTGACCCAAATAGACATCGTAACTCCGATAGTTAACCAGTAATGGATTATCATCGAAACAATATTGACTGTTAAGGTGTGACCAACACTTCCCAGTACATATTGGGTTTGCGTGGGAATATCGGAGGTTTACAGGTATCTTCGAAATAAAGTAATGATCATGCTTAAAGCTATAAAAATAGAGCAAAAGTAGATCACGACGCAAGTCGGAAACTCGAAATCCAACATGCGAAACGAACCAAGCATTATTTCGAAGGATCCCACGGGATTCGCGAGAAACTGTCGCTGCCACAACGGGAGAGATCCGCGTCGTCGTAGATCGAAGATCCGCGTCCGTCCAACGATTGTTATTGGTCGAGGGAAGAGATCGATGCGCGAGTAAAGAGGACCAATCCATGAAAACAAACGAAAGATTCTGCAGATCGTGAAATCTCTCGAGAGATATTCCGCCAGGGTCGGAACTGCAAGCGAAAAATTTTTCATTTCACATAGAAAGGGTCAAAAGTAAGCGTAGCTTAAAGTACGATAATACAGTAACATATTTAGATTTTTGTTGATACTTTTGTTGATATATAATGCTGAGAAAACACTTCAATAAACTGCAATTATACAATTTACAAAATATGCGATAAATATCGATATTGTGCGTATGACAAGGGGGGAGCTGAAATATGAGAGATTTATGTGTAAAGACTGAAAATTTACGCTATCTTAGTTCTTCCGGTCTAAGACTCAAATAATTTAAAAGTCTTCTTGCGTCGGCCCTGTTTCCTCCCCGAGGGAAACATCGCGGCGCTTTGGGAACAAACATGCACGAAGACGGACCGTACGATAATGAATTCAACGAACGTATAATGCAGGATTTAACGTCGCAAGAAAAGTACTTGGTATTCCTGTCAAGCGGGAGCCAACCTTCCAGTTGAAAATCATTTGCGGCATATGTTATTATGTTTCCACTGGTGTGGTTATACTATTATTTTTATTTATGTGCTCTGTTATAATAGCTAAAAATCGTAAAAATATATTTTCATGAAGAAATAATTAAAATTTTGCATGCGGAAAAGGTCCGTAAATGATAGAGATTACTAATCGTTTAAAAGCAACTGCGCATCTCAGCGTGTCTTGACGCCCCATTAACATAACATACGAAGGCTAGAGGCGAAAGGGTTTGGTATTTATTACGTCTCCGCAAACTAGATCTCGTGAGGTAATCGCGCAAACTTGTCACATGTTACCATTCCGTTTCTAAATACTCGTGGAACACAGATTATTCTACATCGGGATTATGGAGTCTGGCACGCCGAATTAGAGTGAACTAGACGCGGAAGAGCTCGTTTCCTACAATAGTAGTATTTCGAGTTCTCGACAGGCCTGACACGTCAGGCTCATCTGTCAACTCGCAGGAACAATGCACAGAGTCAGGAAGACTTATGCGGGAACCATTGAAGTTGCGTCTCGGTTTGATCGCGAGACAGTTTTCCCCTCAACAAGCATCGAAACGCGAAGGGTTGACGGCTATCGTGAAATTCTATGTGTGAAATATAATGCTCTCTTATCCCGATAGAATAAATCTTTTATCTAAATAAAAATCTTATTTATACAGGATCTGTAAAAATAAGATTTCTCTTATCTGTTGATCTCATTAATTAGATTATACAGAGTCCATAGATTACTAGATGCTATTTTATTTGTCAATGACAATTTAGAAATTTTCTGTAATAAGAGTTTTAATTGAAATATTTAACTGACATTTTATTAAAATAATTTGACGATTAAAGCACTTAAACTAAATTTTTGCAACGATAAAATTAAACTAAATAAAACTCTTCTATCTGTCTCTTATACACATCTAGATGTGTATAAGAGACAGAAATAAATTCTAACCATAGAGTGATTGTCTACGAACATCTTAATAACTATGAAATTTTACCAAGAAGTTCATTAATCTGAAAAATGTTCGTTTGTCATCCGTTGTAAAATAATTAAAATGAATCATAATTAAATCGCGAAATACCATAATGTAGGTTTTGCACGTCGAATTGTAAAATGTCAGTAGATAAAATTAGATCAGTAGTTTGAGATGTGGAACAAGTTCTTTCTGACAATTGAACATTTTTCAGATTAATGAACTTCTTGGTAAAATTTCATAGTTATTAAGATGTTCGTAGACAATCACTCTATGATTAGAATTTAGATTCAAGCTTGAAAAGGACCAAATACAATGGTCGAAACGTCGCTGTATATTTAGTAATTAATAAACATTGCCAGCTGTGTCGGACTTATTGCAATTTCCTTTTTGATAAAATTAAAATTAAATAAAGACTAAAATCTCCTTTGTCAGAAATTTTTTGAAAATTTTAAATCGAGAAAATTTATAAAATTAAAGCTAATATAATTAAATTATAATTGGATTATATTAAGATTATATATTGGATTATATTATACTAATTATGAAATTATTGTTGACAAAAACAAAGTACTAAGTTATCTATTTCAGAAATAAATAGTACGTACAAAGGAAATCTTAGCTTTCTTAAAACTTTATTAAATATAATACTGACATCTTTTAAAATCTCGTAATTGAAACAAAATCCGATAATTTTAAAACTCTCTTTATAGGTAATAACTAATAAGCTATGAAAAAGTATACACTAATTAATTAACTTAATATGAACTATTGCTGAGAATCTGCAGTAGAATTATATAAATTCCCGAAAGTAACGAAGATAACGAAATAAAAAGTTCCGAAGATAACGAATTAGAGCAAAAAATTTCAATCGATAATAATCATTTTGTGGATCAAGGAAACCGCTGTGTCTAATGAAAAAACATCCATTTAGATTCGGTATAATCTAATAGAATGTTAATCGATTACTCTCTCTCTCTCTCTGATATCACTACTCGTCGATTCAAATCAAAATTACCTGGAAACGTGTCAGATGTGAACTCCCTTTTAACCCTCATTGCTAATGTAGACGATGGAACCTTTTACGGCTAACTAAAATCGCGATTTGTTGCTTCCATTTTGTGAACGCTCCATTTACGAGTTGGCGCACTTAACGAGGATCGCTTTACGAGCGACATTGTTTAACGATTGCTGCTTTACAGCCATTGCTTAACGATTTCGCCGCTGTGCTTTTTTCATATATGGCAGGAGAACAGAAAGAGCGAAACGAAACATGAAGAAGAAAGAGAGAGAAAAAGAGAAAGAGAGAAAGAATTAAGAAGGGAGAAATGAGGAGAATGTTGGATAGGCGACGATAAAGTTTCGACCGCTTCGTCAAAAAGCACTTTGTATCCCTGATTGCGGGAGATACTTTTTTTAATGATTTTCTGATGCCAGTAAACAGCGAGATTTTACACGATAGAATTTTACTGGGACCGACGTTTAATAGTTATGCAGATTTATGAACCAATTACTGTTGGTGCTCTCGGATATATATTACTTTTTCATATCTTTTTATCTCGCATTTGTCACAGGGCTGACGTTATTTGTCTTGTCGCGGATTGTATATCTTTAGATTTTATAATCTAAGTCGGTTATTTTCAGATTTTTAATTTTAGAGATTTTTTTTTAAATATTAACAATTATTCAGTCATTCTGCTACTTTAATTATTAAGACAGGATTTAGTTTTTGAATGCTAAGTATCTACTTTTTACTTAATATTTGTATGTACAGAATATGCATATATTCCATGTTTTTTAAATCTTCTATCTTTAAATTTTTATTAGTTTAAATTGATAAATGAAACAATTAATTTTTTGCTATTAATTTTTTAATTTAGTCAATCTTTATCTTAAAGTATTTTCATAATTACGGAGTAATTATATAAATAATATAGATCTCCTGTACAATCTTTATTATAATCTTATGAATCATGCTCTGTGATCCATATTTCAATTCGCGTCACTCGTAAAATAGTAAGGAAATGATTATTTATATTTCCAAAGAGGAACCGAGCCATACGAGAAACGTGATCCTGCTCTTAATCCTCTTACACTGCGAAAGGATAAATAATCTGTATTACGGCTACGTTACTTGAAACGAAATCGTGATGAGAACGGACGAGATAGGCCGGCGACCAATTTGTATTTTTAATTAAAATCAGTCCGGCAGTCGCGTAAATCCGACGGGAAGCGCAGCGGGAATAAAATTGTCAATCATAACGACGCTGGGAATTGTCTTTCGTTAAACGAACAAATTTTTACGCGCCGTTGCCTAATTTAATTAAAGGCGTTCGTTCAGGTATATGTACACACAGCGAACGAAGTGACAATAAATGGATCGCGATGATAAAAGCCGGATGCAATGTATATTCTCATCCGAACGTGTAAGGGAAACGTTAAAACTTTATGGCGCTTGTTTTCAAACTCAGTTCGTTTATCCTCTTTCGAAAAGAGACTGTACAAACCGTCAACTAAGTAAATTATAAAAATATTACGAAGTGGTTTTCGCGTGAAAATTCTTTGACGGCTTTAAAGCTCATTTTACCTTCCTCCATCTGAGGATCCGGTAATGGCTGAAAAAATCGCGCGCGAACGTATCTTGAACACATTTTCGTGCACATTTTCGCGTGAACTCGTGAGGAAGCTAATTCTATTTGCTTATCCGCGCTTTGAGAAGGACCGTCTTTCCGCTGTTTTTCCGCGGCTGGCGCGCTTAATTCAACGCAGGTTAAACTCGCCCGATTATGTAAATGAATTTACCAGTGGGCACCTGCCACATAACGACGTACGCTCCCGACGACAGGTGTTTACCAGTTTGCGTTTACACACACAAGAAAAGTCGGGTAACGCATTCGACCGTACAACGAACAGGTGTCTAATGACGCCAGCAAAGAAAATAGATGAACCTGAAGGTACTTTGGCTTTGGCGTACTGTTAAATACTGAATTAAGAGCCGATTTCACCATCTCCAGTTAACTTAATCGGCCGGTTATTTCATTGGAATTGACCAATCGCATTTGTCGTTAAGCAAAATTAACAAATGCGATTAATCTAACCGGCCGGTTAAGGTAACTGGAGATGGTGAAATCGGCAGGGGCGTCATTACTACCCTTGTGGCCATGGTCAAAACCACCTCACTGTAGTCTAAGCATGGAATTCCATGCCTCGGAATCTACAGATAAAATAATTTTTCAACTAAAGCTAAAAGCTTTCAACTAAAACATGTAATAATGTATCTGCAGAAACCAGAAGTTCGTGGTATTTTCTCTGAGTACACAAAACTAGTAAAATTATTGTTAACGATACCCGGTTTCTCCTGCACAAATAAGCGTTCCTTTTCAACTCTCCGGCGATTAAAAAATTACTTGCGTTCTACAATGCTCCAGAAAAGGTTGAATGATTGCAGCATTATCAATATATACCGCGATATGATCGAAGATGTAGATATTGATGCATTATTAAATATTTTTATTAGCAGACATGACTTAAGAATGCAAACATTCACCATTACTTACAAGAAATAAATTATAATCGTTTTTATTTATCGTTTGTTGAGTTTGTTCAATTTTACCTTTCTCTTAATTAGTTTAAATTCAACTTGCCCCCCCCCCCCTCCGGTCACCAGCCTGACCAGGGCTCGCGAAGAAACGTAATGACGCCCCTGGAAATCGGCTCTAAAAGGGAAAGAGTACTATGATATTTACGATGGCTAACAAAGGATGACCGCTCGTATACATAACAAAATTTTAAATTCCGCAAAAATCTGCAACATTTCACTCCGAACAAATAATTATCTTTGCAGATACAAGCGGACTGACCTGGTAAAGCGATCTCTCAAACGAAAACGATTCTATTTTTTCCGTGTTTTTAACACTGTCATGTATAGGAAGAAAATGGAGATGTAGAAACAAAAGTTAAACATTGTTGACTGACGATTAATTTACCTAAAATAAACATGCGATTGCATAATATGTTTCAAAATGTAATGTGTCAGTTAAGCTCATCATGTAATTTAAAATAAATCCGGTTTATGAAAAATAAAGAATCCGATACTTCATAAAAAGTTCGAAAATACGGGAAAAACATTATTGACATTAATTAATGCGCAAATATTGTAAAATATTAATCATAGCAGTCTTATAAAGTGGGATGTTCCGTCCTCGATTAGTATGTGAGCGTTATAACGACTCTTCACATAACTCGATATGACATTTATACTATTCGATAATTACGAGAGCAGCTGAGGATTATTTAGCTTTCCGCTGCGCTAGTCAAACGCAAAATTATTCCATACCAAATATACGATCCGATGCTAAATATACTTTTTGGCGAGAAATTCCGTAGTTTCACATTTATCTCTAATTAAAGCTAATAAATTAATTTCTCGGATATTTGCAATTAAAAGCTTGTTAAAAAACAATTATTTAAAATATCAAATTTTCTAATTAGTATTTTAATTATAGTTAAGAAGTAGCTATAACTATGGCTATAACTATAAGGAAGTTATTTCTATATTGTTTAAAAAATACATAATTATGAATATATATCCAAATTATATGTTTTATAAAAGCCAGATACGCATATAGTACAAGATAAAATTATCTAATTGGCAACTAAGAATTATGTGATTGCGATTTTATATAAAATTAATAAGATCTTGTAAAACGTATTCCATAAAACTTCATACATATGTAAAATTTATAGATTCACATATTTTTATGTAAAATAAACTTAAAATACGCGCGACATGAACTAATTTTCGCGTTTTGAAATTAACAAAATCAACGCCGCGGCAAACCAACATCGCCACATATAGGGAGCGCTTATAATGAGTTTGTTAATTACGTGTGGGTCTCCAGAGGAATAGAGGTAGCCCAGTTTCCCTTCGGACGAACCAATGGATCGATAATATCGGTTCTATCAAACCAGAATAACGACTTGCCGACATTAACGGGAATTGCAAGTCAAAAATACGCGCGTCACCGACGAGATTTCGCATCGTTCCAACATTTTAATCACAACTCATTATTTCGAATTCTTTTCACGACGTAATAACCGCTCTTATTAATCCCGAGTCTGATTAACGAGGACATATAATTTTTACGAAACTCGTTTATATAAACACCCGAAAAAACAATACAGCAACGAAATAATTAATCTGTATTTACTTTTTTCTTAGTTACTTTTAATAAATATAATTTATAAGTGTAAAAATGTTATGATATAATTGTTCTAAAAATATCAACTACAGTACGAAGTAAGATAAAGATCTCAATAAGTTGATATCTCAATGAAATTCTGGGAAGACTTTATTATTACACAATTCAGAGATTTAAACAAACAATGCAGTTTGCTACTATCTAAAACTCTGAGTAACCGTGCCCGTACGAAATGGCCGTCGGTGCCGAGAGAAATGAAAGCCTGGTCGAGGGTGGCCAGCAGGGAATCAAAATGAATTTCGGGGCTGAGCTGGCCGATTCCAATTTAACTTTAATTTACGCGAGTGCTGCTGGCTGCAAGTTCACGCCGAAAATTCATACCCGACTGGTCGCGAGAGGGTCGCCGTCTCCCTTGTCCTCCCCAACCCTCGTTCGGGACGTTACTTACAAGCCCCTAAATCGTAACAAATGAGGATTTTACGACGTGAGGAAGCTCCGACTCGCAGCCGCTGCCGTTAGACGGATTGATGGAATTTTTCACAAGCACTTCGCGTAAACGGCACGTTCATAATAACGTCACGTGAAATATGCAGCCTGTATTCGCATACATTTTGCCATACAGTGCATTACTTTTCTCGTGAAAAGGATGCGTTCGGTAAGTTAGGAAACGGTAAGGAAATGAAGGGAAGAAGTAAATTTGGAAAAAACGCATGTCTAATAAGCAACAGTACAGTTGATATATTAGCTAAATTAATTAAAACTCAAAATTAAATGAGGATTGAAATTCATTTGCGATCGAAACAACAAACTTAATTTCACGATGATTATAATTTACGCGAAACTGTACTTGACTAATCAGACATAACTATGTACAAAGATATAATGTCTCGCAAGGATGCTTCGTAACTTGGCATAGCAATCCTTTATCGTATAATTAAACGTCGGGTATATGACTTCATCGGAACGAGTAAAAATATTAAACTTCAAGTAAGCACTTCTAACGAATTGCCATTAGCGTGATTATTGTATAGCAGAATGACCAGTATTATAAATTCGAAACTCATTCGACAACTGATTCGCTTCGCTTCAATTTACTTTATCAACTTCTCTCTTCGACAGGAGAGAGAAGCAATTACTTTCATGTAAAATCATTATACTTTTCTCGTGATACAAGAGTTTTAACTTTAATCACGAAATCATTCCCGATTCAATCTAGCTCTTTCGCTATTACTACACTTATATATACCTCACCATAACAATATAATTTAATTGGAAATACTCTTAAAATCTCCTTCTTTTCCTCTCTTTCTCTCTCTATAGTTACTTTTGGACGTGCATACATATATTGCAATTAAAAAATTAATAACTGACATAATTAAACTCGTTAAAAAGTAGAACAATGCTGCAACGTTGCAATAACAATATATCAGTGAAGACATTCATGATACTTCCAAAATTTATTGCTTTAACGATATTTTTCGTTCACACATTAAATATATTAATATATATTAATATATATTTGAAAAACTGAGTTATACACACACAATCATATGTTTTAATTAAATTAATTAATTATAATCAGTATCTTAATATATTACTTTAATATATAATGCTTTACGCAAATATAGTCGCATCTTTCTTAAACTGTCATTTGAAATATATATATCGATTTTAAGTACTTAAAATATTTTGTACAATTAATCGTCAATATTTTAACGCAACGTGAAAGCAACGTAATACGAAAACAGATAAGTCGCGTCTGAGACTCAAAGGAAGTAAAGAGCTCGTTACTTCTTGGTTCAAGATCCAGACTTCAACAGGCTAGACTACCGCTGACTCGGTAGCAGCAATTAATTTCTAAATCCGCGAACGTGGCGGGAAAGTCGAAAATGCATGCTCGGATCGAGATGCTCCGCCCAGAAATATGATTATCCGCGTGGTGCAAAAGTGTTCGAGTCTTTAATTACGCTCTCTTCATTAATGAAGAGCCTCCCTTTCGTACGCCGAGCGAGAAGAGATGTCGTTTCATCTCCATCCGTTATCTGCGGGACGAACGATTCCCAAACGATTCCCTTTGCTTTCGAATAGCTTCCGTTTCGAATAGCCCGAGTGTGGTTCTATATCAAATTACAAAAGAGCAGTCGGAAAAACATCCGCGTGACTTAACGTGAAAATCAACTTTCACGCAGACACTCGCGTTTAAGCGTCCTATTAGATACGTGTGCATGTGCAATGATGTTTGCAAGTGTGTGTTGTAGACTCAATCCCGGAGCGTGAATAAACTTTATTCCCGGATTTGTGTAAAATAATTTCGGTGGCGATTCTGTACTGATATAACCCGCGTTTATACTTTTACTTTTATAAACCGCTGAAAACTTTTAATTATACTGAATCTAGTTAAATAACGATATATAACCGTAATATCGATATTAAATAGATACACAATTAATATTATATTTGTATTGTTCATAGTGGTTGTCAAAGATTGAAACCAGTATTAAAAACAGTATTTTTACATTTCGACACTTTTTAATTTATGTATATATTTGTTAGATTGGAAGCAAATATTTGTCATTTTTCCATCAAGCTTTGTTTTAAATAACGTTAGAAAACTATGAACTAAAGTTAGAAAATAGTTCTTTGAAAAAGGGATTGAAAAATTTCTCTCTAGATGAAAAAAAGGATATACCGAAGCTTGTAACGGCAATTTTATTTCGATTTTACTGAAACTTTGTTTTCAGTTTTATTTTACAAATATAACAAATCTTTTGTACCAACTTAATAATAGCCACAAAAATAGAAACCAATTGCTGTAAAAATCAGTGTAACAGTATTGAACAATGTGTATTATACATATATATATAATTGCCGCTACAAGCTTTAGTATTTTTTTTTCATCTAGAGAGAAATTTTTTATTTTATATATATACCAATACGCTGATATAGTATAATTATATTGCTATCGTTATATTAATTTTATAAGTTTTCCCTCAAAAGAGGGAACATCAAAATTCATGACAGCATTATCGCGAAACAGCATTTAAAATGGTTTATAAAATAAAGTCATTATTCTAAAAAGTCCATAAGCTTGCATCAAAATTGCCGAGATTATTTGGAATTACCCAGGCCAAAAATTAGAAAATCCGATTCACTGGCGATGATATATACAAGCGGGCGCATTCGCTTGCTATTTATTGCGCCGCATGATTAATCTCTTTACCCCTGCGGCTAACCGGGTTATTATTTACAGGCCACTTTCCGGAATTACAATTTTTTATGGTGCATATGTCACGACTAATGTCTCCCCTTGCTCGCGAAGTGCTATGTGCCGTTTTATCTCACGAAATTAAAACCGTTTCCCAGATTACGGAATTATCGAAAGACTACACGGCGCGTTCGGATAGATAGCTTTAATGCATTTTGAATGGCAGTCTTCGTTTTATTACGAATACGATTTCTCGAGAATTCCGGCGCGTGCAAAATCATGCAAATCGAGTTCATGCAAATAGGTCGCCAATTGGATAAAGCTGGTATGGCATTATATTAGATAATAATTACTATTCAATGGAAGATTATAACGTTTCGTAAGATTAACGTCTCGTAGAAGAAAAGTAATTAAAAATGATTGAGCGTCGAATATATTATGTTAAAAAGCCAGATATCGCCAGAATGTAACTTTTTTATCTAATAATATTTATTTCTCTCAAAATTTCAGGTGCTTGTTTTAAATATACAAATTTTTAAATAGTTTTATAAAAATTATTAAGATACAAGATAGATAGGTAATATAATATAATATAATATAACATTAAATAAAAAATAATCTATAAAATACATCTATTAAATACATTTTAATTAATTATAAAAAGTTAGTAATTGAATCTGTTCTAATGAGAAAAGCAAATGTAATATAATCCTTAATTAATTAAGGAAATCTCATGCGAATTAACTCTCATACATTAAATAAATCAAAATAAGCTACGTTATTTGCTTTATAATTTGAATTTCAATATGAAATTCTCATCTTTATTATTTCCATTTACAATGTTAAGCTTCCATTTACATATAAGCTTACTTAATTTTAAAACTCGAATTGCATGACAAATATCGAGAACTGTTGCGAATTGTTGGAAGCGTGGTTCTTTAGACATAATTTGTGAAAGGCTGCCATATTCTACTTCGAGTAACTGAAGTATTACCGAAAGAGGGACAGAATTTGCAGTGAGTAAGTCGTGACGGCAAAACGATTTAGCGAAGCGGCAACTCCTGCGCGAAGATCGCAGTTGCCAAAGTTCGGCCGATTGCTACCTAAAAGGGGAGTGTTTGACCAAAGTACGACTTTTTCCGAGAAAGTTCGCGATTGACGTGACGTTGAAAGCTCTGCTCGACGATCCGGCAGACGAGTTTCCCAGGGAGAATCCGTCGTCGTTCTCGACGGCCGATCTGAAACTTGGAAACTGCCGGATATTCTCAAAACGTACCGAGGTTCAAAATAGAATGAAGACTTTCTGCATGAGTATTTTACGGCATCGATGAAACGGTAACGAATTCAAAACGGTGCAAGTAAGCACGGCCGAGATAGAAGCGTGTTTACGGAAACATTTTGAAAGTTTTAACATTCATTAATGTCTAACACACAAGTGTGAAATTGTCTTTTTAACAAAAAAACTGTCAACATTTTATTAGGTGAAATTATCATATGGTATATTATTTAATTTGTCGTTATGTTTGCTTTCATTTCTTGCGATTTATTCCATTTTCTAACTGTTTTTCACATTAATATTTACTAGCAAAAATTAATATGAATTATCTTACAATTAAAATTTATTTCTTAAATAATCTGTACTAATATATTAAAATTCTCTTTACTTATATGAGAGCAGAAGGGAAAAAATTCCTTTTATAAGCATAAAAAAATCAAAGTTTTTAATGTGTCTATATACTTTATTAAGTAACTTTGAGTGATATACACTATGTATTTTTAACTTTGAAGAACATATTTCGTCTACAGTCGTTAAAAAGTTACAATTTCTCGCATGCGACCTATAAACTTGTGAAAACAAACAAGCGAGAATAATTTTCGTCGAAAATCTGTGATATCTTGTGCTTGAAAAAAAAGGCCAATTACTCGGAAATATCTCTGACAAATATTCGATAATGCAAAAGTTTCTATATAATTTAGATCGATTTCTGTATAGCAAGATCGGTTTTATTTCGGGAATGTTAGTAACGTAAATGACAGATTGAAATTTGTGAAACCTTAATAAGTTAGTAGTTTAGTAATCGTTTGCCTTTTGCAATTTAGTTTTGCTTTATATAAGATATTTATAATTGCTCACTGTATTTAGAATTCTATGACATTTTAAATTAATATATGTTTAACTTGCGACTAAAAGAAATTGACGGTCTAAATTATTAAAAGCAAGATTTAAAATTTACGATGGGTAACTGTTCTGGAAACAAATGTAACTAGAGAGCGTCAATAATAAATTAGTTAAATTTAAATCGCTTTAACTTTGCATGGTGGTTTATGTTACTCAAGGATTAAACACGGCGTAAATTCTTTATCCAGAATATAATCTAATGCGCCTAAATTAAAATTAAAACTTTAACTTTCTATATTTTCTACTTTACTCATAGTCCTTTAATTAGCAGTAATAAATTGCCTGGTAATTGGACCTGTAATTAACGAAAGATTTACTGCAAATTAATTACAGAATACGTTTCTGTTACCTGCTCGCACGCTTCAGATTTTATTTCAACGTCCTTCGATTCTCATTGTTAAATATTCTAGTAATTAATTCTGCGATTAAATTTTGTTATAATTTTTTGTTATAATTTTTATAATAATTGTTATTTACAGAAAAAATGACTGTGTAGAAAAACATCTGATTCAGTACGAATAAGAAAATAACAAGAGCTAAAGAGACTGATTTAAAATATTTTCTTAATTAATAGAAATGATAAACTTCATTTTCTGAGAGAATAACTTTAATCTTAAGAATTTATTGAAACTTTCATGAAATATCGGTAAAATGTGAAATAATTTCGTTTCTCGCAACACTAACATTAAAATCAGATATTCTTATTAAATCTCTACTTCAATTTTACTAAAAGTTTTTATCGATTATTGTAATTATCATTTTAAAGCAAAATCAAATAAATAAATCATATAAAATAATAAAGATGTGTTTATAAACTCAGCTTAATATCCTTTTACAAATTTTGTCTGAGAATCGCACATTTTCTTTGTATAATTTTCTTTAATATTCTGGATCTTTTCGCACGAAATTTCACTTTCTCCTGAATGCGATGATGTTTATCGTGCCGCTCCTTGTTCGTTGTTAAAATAAACATTCCATGAATTTATATTCTAGTATGGCGGTGAGCCGGGCAGGAGGTTGGCATCTCAAGAGAAGCCGCTGGAGATTCAGGATCAATTTCTTCAAAGGCTTGGCTACCAGGATATGTCTCGGCGCGCTCGTCTGGGAGTTGATCCAGAACTCAGACATATCATCGGCTTTCACGTAGGTTAGTGTGAATTATGACAAAATATATTCTTTGCTTCGCGCGGCATTGTATAGACCTTTTATATACCTGTATATTTATTTTTTTATTACACATAATTTCTTTCAAACAATTTCAACTTTATAAGATGTTATTGGGACACTGACATCCCCCACACAGCACACGTTATCGCGATATCCACTAGATATTCGAGGGATATCTCAATAACCGTAGGATGTGCATGGGATCGCATTGGACACGTGGATCACTCTGGGATATCCTCAGGATAAAGTGTGCTGTGTGGGTCTCTACTCTATTATTTATTCTATTGTCCCTATGTATTGTTTAACTTGCTTAGAGATAACTTTGGATCATCTTATAAACTATATAACGTCTAAAAAATTAAGAAGCAATTAGTTTCTTATTCGTTCATTAGTTTACATTAAGTTTAATGAATAGCTGTACTAAAGCTCAATTAGTTCTAAAAACACTTTGCTACGATGCAAAGGTACTCTTGGAGGGTACGCTTATGCCTCCATGTATATATACGTGTGTACACATTTAACGCACTTTTAATACGCCATGTAAATCCTAACCCTCGTAATTACAAAGCGCGTTGGATTTCGTTACATCTCGACTACATTCTCGGTGGGCCTGACGTGCACCATCTTCTGCAAGCTAATTGCATTAGTTGAGCACTTCGTCATCTCGCCTGTCTCCTCGTCACTCAGTACTCGCGAACAACTTTTGCAAGAATCGTGCCCGTCTAATTCCCGTCGTCTTAACCTTCATGCACCGAGGCATGATGATTAATTAGCGAGAGGCGCGGTTTGACTAATTGTAAGTGGCGTGCCTATTGATTATACCGCGGACCTGAGCGGTTTAGCGAGGTGAAGAATTGAGCGTATCTGACGAGGTGATTCAGGGATTAAAAGCGATATAAAAAATACCGGTACCTAATATACCGGAATTTTTCGGTTTTATATAATAACCGAAATAAAAACCAATTAATATAAATACCGGTATGACGTAATACCGGTATACGTATAATTTTTTCGATAATACCGGTATTATACCGGTATTACTAAACATCGATATTTTTGATATTGTTGATATTCTTCCCATATTAATATTCATATGTCAATATTATTAATATTCATATGTCAATATTATACAGGGTGTTGAAAAAAAGGGTAAAATATTTTAAGGGGATTTAATATGCCCAAAAACAAGTCGAAAAGTCTTAATAAACATAGGTCCGCAAATGAGCTGTTTTTGAGATATTTTTATTTTTATTCTTTTATATTTTTATTTTTTATTATTTTTATTTTGTTTAATTTTAATATTTTAATTTTTATTATTATTTATACAAAAAATAATAGCTAGTGTTTTACCTTATCTTATCAGAGAAGATGCTCAAAATGACCATGATCATGAAATAATCCGTTACCACACCTGAAATAGAGGAGGAAATATTGACATAAATTATAATAAAAATAAAAATTTAAAGCATAAAATAAAAATTATAAAAATAATAAAAAATAAAAATATCAAAAACAAAAAATAAAAATATCTCAAAATCGGCTCATTTGCGGACCCATGTTTATTAAGACTTTTCGACTTGTTTTTGGGCATACTAAATCCCCTTAAAATATTTTACTCTTTTTTTCAACACCCTGTATATATTTACAAATAATATTTGCAAGTCATCACTCGGAGTGATCATAAACAAATTTATGTGAAACTTCTCAAGTTATATAAAATAATATTTTATATATAATAGTAGGAATACCGGTATAATACCGGTATTACCGAAAAATTATATGTATACCGGTATTATGAAAATTTCGGTTATATACCGGTATTTGACGTCCAATACCAGTATTCATTAAAGTTTTTAAAATACCGGTATTATAAAAATAGAGGTATATGAAGACCCGGGGGGAAAAACAAGGAATGTCAGTTTTATACTTTTTTAGTAAAATGAATTTTAAAGTTTGTTATTTCCCCTTGTTATACCCAAATGTTCTACCTTCATTTTTTCATTGATTAATACAGTTTTTAATCTTACTTTTTAAGTATTTAAAAGATGTACATCAGTTTTTGTAGTATCTCTTAAACGCTACAAAATGACGACCATATCTCATTTTTAATAAAACTGACATTCCTTGTTTTTCCCCCCGGGTCTTCATATATGTGTGTGTGATATCGGTATACAATCGCTAGCAAAATTATTTTGGTATTCAGTCCTTGTTCTGAATAACTATACAGAATATTTATATTTTCGCGTATATCGAACACGTTATCTTACACAATAAGAGTTGTAAAAGAAATACAACGAGAAAGAGTTGCTCCACGGATAAGAATAAACGTAACGCAACATCTCTCTTTAATTAATTTCCGTCTAAAGTAAAAGAAGGAGGGACTCAATAAACAGCCACGCTCTGCTAATTCTTGCCGTATGATAATCGCGCCCCCTCCCCCTTCCCCTTACAATATCACATTACAGTTATTATCTATGAAAGCAGAACTAGAGATCCTCTAGTAGAGAGATGCGCCAACTCAGCTTTCCGTGATTGGCTGGCATAAAATTTGCTCATTTTCCATTGCGACGCCAATGCGAAAAACAGATGCGACATATTTCTCAGACGAAGATAGATGTATTTCCGTGATTGGCTGGCATAGTTCACATGACCAGTTGTCGCATCTCTCTACTAGAGGATCTCTAAGCAGAACTATATCGAACACGTTAGTCTTACACAATAAGAGTTGTAAAAGAAAGGTGAAAGAGTCACCCCACGGATAAGAACAAACGTAACGCAACGTGTCTCTTTAAAAAGAAACGATTGAATAAGGCTCACAATTAAATAAATTAATAGAATATAAAAGAAAAAAGCTTTTAGGAGCCAACGCAGTTAACAGCGCGTAATTATATATTGTTTGATAATTACAATAATTAAAATATACAAATATAATATCACAAACGTTTCGACCCTGATTTGATGTCTCTTTAATTTCCGTCCAAAGTAAAAGAAGGGGAAATGGACTCGATAGACAGCCACGCTCTGCTAACTTTTGCAGTATGATAATCGCGCCCTCTCCCCCTTCCCCTTACAGTATCACATTACAGTTATTACGAAAGCAAAACTTTCAGCCGCATTCTACTTTTTTTCTCTTCTTCCTTTTCGTTTACGGGTCACCCAGCGACCTAGCGCGACTCCGATGTTCCGACATCGGGATGCCGGACTGCGATCGCCCTAGGAAAACGCTCGTTCCACTTAAGCAAAGCGCCCCGTGTACGAGAGTTGGCCGTTGTGTCGACACGAGGGCCGTAAGTAGGTACTTTCGCGAGCGATCTCGCTACAGAGACACGCGAAACGATGGGCGAGCGAGTTCGCGCGCGTGCTCCGCTAATTATAACGTTATTGCCGCTATTAATGAGCAATTTCAGGGCGCTTCTGTGCGCCGCTCGGTCGTCGGCGATATAAACTCGAAGCGCATTACGTAACTTACGTGGCGCAATTTAGCTGAGTTAATTAAGTTAAAGTGTGTTGCGCGCGGGCGAGTCGCGTGCATCGTCCTCGTCGTCGTCGTCGTCGACGTCGTCGTCGTCATCGCAAGACTGCGACGGCATTTATTTCCTCGTCCTCGCGATTATTTTTATTTTCCTTCTTCTACTTTTTTTCCCCGACCCTCTCGCAAAACTCGCGAACGGACGATTGCCTTTAACGTCCGTAATTACCGTTTTAATGGCGAGATATATAAGGCAATTTATCTACGATTTGCTTTTGCAACGTTACGGTATGCGTGTTCACCTTCGAAGTATATATCCCGCGAGAAGTCGGATCTACTTTCGTGCTACTCCGTAAAGAGCTACTTGTCCGTCTTCTTAGCCGCTTTTCACGGACGAGTTCGAAAATTACCCCTCGCGCTTCCACGACTTCTGTTTACTGTCGTGTACTCTCGGAGTGGTTTTTGCGAGTACCGGCAGTGTTCGCATTTCGCCGCTAGACCCAACAATATTGGACACCGCCGGTGATTGATATTCCAGCCTGAGAGACTTTCGCACTCTGTTTTTCGTCGGACTGATACACCGGGAAAACGGGCAATCGTAAACACTTTCCGCGCTCTACGTTCGAAACCGGACGTCCAAACGTGTGTATTTTTTCGTGTTTTTATTTTACACATACTTGTTGTTTATTTGATCGAAATATGCAAAATTCAGATAACCGGACTCGCAAGAATACAAACGCGCGGAGGATACGAGCGACAGAGGACCAGACCCGTATGCTTAAAGTTGCAAGTGCACGAGATCTCTAGCGGCCGATAACTTAAATTTTTAATAATTAAAGTATTCCTAAGCCCAAAGTTTACATATCCAAACACTCAACGCACATGTATCCATGTATACATGTATCCTGCTTTTGTTTATCCGGAACACACGGATAAATTCCCAGAATTCTTCCTTTTATTCCCCACAACTGCAAATCCCAGAATTCTTCCTTTTATTCCCCACAGTCGCAAATCATCCACTCAAATATCCACTCGCGATTTCGCCGATATTAATTTTTCATATACTTACAGTTACATATTAAATTGAGAGATGCCTTACATATTGAATTGAACCCCCTACAGCACAGAACGAATATTGCTGTATGGGGTTCAATTCAATTGAAAGAATATTGCTGAGACGTTGCAATGTTGAATGTTGAAGGATGGATGTTTTTTCAGCATTGAATCTATGTTGAATTTTCTATATTGATTGTTAATGTTGCTGCAACGTTGAAACAACGTTGCTCACCTACGAGCAATACGCGGCATCGCCGCCAGATGGACGCGGCAGAGTTCTATTTCTCATAAATAAAAAACCACCGAATAGAATATAAAAGACACAGAATTATGAGATTTTTCACTCATGTTCTAATGATATGACTCTTTGAAGAAGAGTTCCCAAAATTGGGCCCTAAGAGTAGTAAGAGTAAATATTATTTTGGAAGACTGAAGAACCAATTTCAAATAATAACAATTAATATTATTTTTTTAATTTAGACTTTTTTCCAACAAATTTACATTGCATATACATTGAATAAATGTTGAATCAATATTGTACAATGATCTTGTATGTTGAATAAATGTTGAATCAATGTTCCTGAATGTTGATTGCAACGTTTGCAAAACATTACATCAACGGACATTGGACGTTTCTGCAATGTCTTTTCCATGTTGAATCTACATTTCGCAACGTTGATGCAACATTCGCAATGTTGCAATTCAACGTTTCTGAAATGTTGATTCAACGTTCGTGTGGGAACAATTCAAAATGTATAAACTCAGAAAGACGCGCGACCTATGAAAAGGTCGATGATCCAAACGATATCGATATTGTTAATAATATTATTTCAAAAATCCAAAGGTATTCATTATCATTTAGCAGGCATTCCATTATCTCTCGCGCTTTGTCTAGCCTAACATAACTTTCCAGCCTAACATAAATTCTTTCGCTTTATGCCGCGACAGCAAATCCGGCGGTATCGCGCGTTCACGTGCCGTTTGACGTTTCCTGGCGCAGAATTGGAGCGGGATTACGGTGAGGTCGCGCACGTTGATGCAGGCAAAGCTGAACGTTAAAACAGCAAATTTATCTAGGAGGCGGCGTACCGCTGCACCGACGCCGCCGGCGCCAGCATATTTAACCATAATAACCGCTAACGACTGAGAGTTTCCTGGCCGGAAGTACCGGAAGTGCGCGCTCGCGCCACCGCCGTCACCCTGGCAAGCGACCGCCTGCCTAGCTAAGCCGAAACGTTAAACGCCGATTATCGTGTTCCCAGGCTCTCCCTTGTAATTTCCCGCGGCAACTTTCGCCCGCGGGTACAGAATCCAGATATTAAGCGTTAAATGGCAAATATAACTTTATTTTAAGGAGAAAATAGACTTCGATTCTTCCAGCTAGACCTGCACTGAGAAAAAAAATTTGTTGAAAAACTAAAATATTTAGTCCGATACGTTCAACTAAAACATTAATTGGTTTAACTGAACATTGGTTGAATTAAAAGTATAGTTCATTTTTTAAATCAAGAATTAGTTAATTTAACTAATGTTCAGTTAAACCAACTAATGTTTTAGTTGAACGTATCGGACTAAATATTTTAGTTCTTCAACAAATTTTTTTTCTCAGTGTGCGATTAATCCTCGCGATCTGAGATGTCTCCAAAAATAAGAGAATATTAAATATTAAAATATTGGAATATACATATATTGCTTTGCGAAACGATTTAATATCATAAACGAAATTATGTTCTCTTCCAAAGTATCGTAAGGTGGATAAATAAGCTCCTTTTTTCAGATAATATTAATTAAATTTTAATTTTAATAAAAATTTTCTATCCACTGCCAAGATACGCCAATACCGCTTTAATTTTGCTTTAATCCGGACCGGAGAGTGGTTGGTCATTGTTGGTCATTCTAACTCTATACCATCGGTCGTGTCTTTCTTTCATTTAATAAAATATCAGTATCCATACTCGCATAATAAATCGCTTTCCCTTTGAAATTGTTGAATATTGTTCGTACCGTGGCATTTTCCAGTCGCAATAAAGCTCACGCATGCTGGCTTTAATAACCGCGCACGATTTATTGGATTTTATCGCGGAGATGGCGAAGCAAAGCTCGCGAGAATTTCTCGCCGACGGCGACGTAGTCTGATATTTACACATCCGCAAAGAAATATCATGATTCATACGCTGGCCAGGGTAATAATTGCTTTTTTTCTGATAACAGAAACTTTACTTCTTGCACGTTTGCATTTGCTCGGTTACCGCCTATATTGATTTATAAATGTGTTTTTATATTCGAAGAGTTATTTAATCGAAACATTTTTTACATATTTTTAAAACAAGTTACGACTAATGTATTTAATTTTTCTGAAAACACTAGCTCATATATATGAGCTAGTGTTTTCAGAAAAATTAAATACATTAGGGATTTTATAACATTTACATCTTCTACATATTCAATAGGTATAATAAATCTAAAAGTTAACATTGCTGTCGCGAAAAATTATAAAAGCGTTATTTTGAGATACGCTGATAACCAAAATATCATTTGTACGATCAAACATGTTGAAAAATGTGTGAAAGCTATGAGCGCGATACAACACGGGATACTTTTTACGAGTTAGCCGTGATGGTTTTACATCTACAAAACGTTTAAAGGTCTATATCGTTACACAATGAGTCGAAAAAATAACATTTTGATTCGCATGTCGCATATGGTCTGCAAAACTCTCTGGGAATTTGCGTTTCTGTTTGTGAACGTAACTCAATTTCGCCGTGCGCCGTTTGCCGCCGCATATGCAATGAAAAATTCCATATACCACAGTATATCTATAGAGCAGTTTTGAATAGAATCGGCAAACTTTCAAAAATGATAAAAAGAAAGAAATAAATATTTTATAACAAGAAATTTATGTTCGACAATTTTAAGTATTGTGTAATTATATAAACATAATATGATTTATTTTAACATATTTAAAATAATTGGATTTATTTCTTTCAGTGTTATTTATATACATATAATTATTTTTATAATTCTTATACAAACTTTATTTTTTCGAGAAAGAAATTTTTATTTTTTTTTTTTGAGAGAGAGAGAAATATTTATTTATTGATATAACGAATTTCTTTATATTCAGAACAAATACAGATATCTAAAAAGTTTAATACAAATAAATTGAAAACTTGTGATACAAATCATAAATTTTAATAATAAAATTTATAACAGATCAAAGTTGATTAATTTAGTTATTTTTTAAGTAAATTTTCTCGCTTTTCACATCACAGAATTCATGTAACCATATCGGAACCTGAATCCTTTGATCTCAAAAGGTGTCACATGTGTCGCCCTAAAGAGTGGCACCTAAATCATCCGCGCGTTGATTAAAGCCGTAGTTATTCACCGCTTTATCTTTTTCTCCTTTTGCCAGGACCCGCATCGCCATTGGCAGATTTGGCGGAATACAGCCGTTGCGGCTACACTTTGGTATTGAAAGGGTTGGTTTTTCCTCAGTGGAAGCGGCGACCTCTGGCCGTCATCGGCTCCAGACTCTTCCTTTATCCAGGTAAGTGTTCCCATTCGTGGATCCTGCCAATCCCCGAGATAAGAAAATTCAAGACAAAGGGAAGTGTGCGGCCCGTCCGGGTAGGAAACAAATACTTGTGGGGAAACAACCCCTAAACGTCTGTCAGAAACATTAGGAATTATCCGATAGTATCTGTTTCTTTCCCCGTGATTCGTAAAATCCCGAAAGAATTCGTGAAATTAGCGCTTGATGTAGGAAAACTGAATTTCATAGATTAAAACGTCACGCCTAATTGAAAAATTTATTTTTCCAGATGTTATTCTCCAGAAATAAAAATATATTTTTTAAATTACTGTGTCAGTTATTGATTTGAAGATTCAGACTCAAGTCTTTTTTAATAACTTAATCCTTTTTAGAAAAAGTTGAGAAACAAACTAAAAAACGAGTTTAAATTCACAAAAAATTTTAAACATTTTAAATAATAAAATAGATTATTTCTCCTGCAAGATGATCAAGATGATGCTTACACTGAGAAAAAAAATTGTTGAAAAAACAAAATATTTAGTCCGATACGTTCAACTAAAACATTCAGTTGGTTTAACTGAACATTAGTTGAATTAAAAAGGGTACATTCATGTCAACCATCAAAATTTTTTAATCAAGAATTAGTTAATTCAACTAATGTTCAGTTAAACCAACTGATGTTTTAGTTGAACGTATCGAACTAAATATTTTGTTTTTTCAACAAATTTTTTTTCTCAGTGTACCTGCAACTTAATTTCAATTAACATGTATCAATGTATCAAGTTATTTCAAAGCATCATAAAGTTGCGCTTATGTAAATAATCGCGAATCCAGCGGCAGTTCTTCCGGAAAAAGACAAAGCTTCTGGGAAGGAAAATATTACGAGATCAGCCCCATAGATATCTCCTCCCCTCCTTCCTGCTTCCCTTCCCGACACCCGAAACATCATGATTTATCTACGTCCGTTCCTTATCCTTCTGTTGGAACGATCCTGTCACCGAGCAGGATGCGTGCCGTGGATCAAGAATTTCTTCGGCCGAAAGGATTTATCGTCCTGACGTGCAATTACGTCGCCGAACATTCAGATACGGCGCGTCGCTATCGCGCGAAAGAAAAATGGCGTTGCTCGCGTAACAAGAACTGTATTTACAGCACAGGATAAGTATATATCGAATTGAAATAAATGGAGTATTGATAGAATTTTTATAAATAGAATATGCTCTATTCTTGCACGCCTAATAAACCCATTTAACGAACCCGTTTAATTGGCCGAGTAATACAATTTAAATATCGAGTTGCTGTCTCGAAAAAGCTTGTGTATATTTTTGTATAAGATAAAAATTGAATTGGACATTTTTATAAATAAAATATGCTCCACTTTTGTTTGCCTAACAAACTCGTTTAACGAACCCCTTTAATTGGCCGAGAAATAAATATCGAATTACTATCTAAAACAATTTTACATTTTTATGCAAGATAAAAATTGAATCGCATATTGTTAGAAATTCGAGATTATGATGTAACATTTTGTGATTTGCACGCATCCATCCCTACGAAGAGCCGCCGTTGACTCAGATATTTCTGCCAAATGACAACGAAGTCGGACGCGACTTTGCCGAACGTGACCGGAATTGGATCGTCTCCCTTGCGAAACACTCGGATAACACATTCGGCATTTTCTAAGCCATAAATGTATGCGGTGCGCGACGCCAACGATAAGATGGCCGACAACCCCTCATTACCCTCGGCGAAACAAGGACGTTTCGTCCGGTCGGGAACGCTCGCGGAATTTGGACTACGCGATTTTACGCGTTTCACTTGAATCCGCGCGCGTCATTCGAGCTGCCGAAAAATTAGATGATCGATATTTCATGTCGGCGGACCCGTACATAACGCCGAAAATGGGTGGAATTATTTAACGATGAATATTGACAGCGCCGTGAGCAACATACATCGCATCGTTTGTGATGCCCGTTATACTAAAATTTTCATCATATCCCCTACAGCACAAAAATTGCAGCAACATTGCTGCAACATTTCGGCAATATTTAATGTTACTGCAATGTTGTTGCAATTTTTGTGCTGTAGGGGATGTATTCTAAAAATCAGAATTTTTGCCCCAGATTTTGATCTTTTTATATTTGAAATGTATTTTTTCCAAAATTCCCTAATATGGATAATAAACGAAGATCGTCCTATTTTTCTTATATCCATGACCCGGGATTTATTGGAAAATTTATACACTTTTTGAAAATAATATTACTTCGCAATATTGGTCCACTTAAATGTATTGTTTCAGTCATACATGTGGTTTATACTCCAAAACTATTGTTTTTTCGATATTGAAGCAATTATGATTGCTTTCGATTTATATCGCATATAAGTTTATACATAGGACAGACGATTGTGCGACAAAAGTTAATTAATAATCTAGTGAAAGAGATTTTAAAAAAAGAGAGAAAATTTTTTAATTTTCTTTCTTTTTAACATTGTAAATTATTCCCCTTTTTTCGTTCTCTATTAGTCATTTCAAATCCTTTTAAAAAATTTGCTATTTTAAAATATAAAATCCGTGATGTTATATTTTAAACTTTTAAACTACCTTTCTTTGTAATTATAATTTGAGACTTATTTTACATTATTCTAATGTAAACTGCATGTTTCACCTCGGGCTTCGGAGTTTCGTGTGTCTTCTGACGCATCCTGAGCGAAAGATACGGCGCAACGAGAAATATTCTAGATCCAAAAACAGTACAATCAAATTAGTGTTTTACAAAGACTTATCCTATGTATGAACTGCTTTTATCTTATTTCAATATGTGATACCCGGTGAGAACCCGTGCACGGCGCCCGGCGTACATTAAATGGCATTTCCGAGGGCGACCCAAATATCGCCGGACGGTCGCTGGCGGTCGGTAGTCGATTTTAACGAGCGTGTCCCATAAGCGCCCAACGACGCGCTAAACCCGGCCGTCCCGCAGCATCACGTCAGTTAGAGAGCCCGCGCTCTCGTAGCCGCTCCTACGGGAGCCAGGGCCTTGATTAAACTCGAGACAGAGGCGGTAACAGGTGTTCGCCAACGCGGACCCGTGCTGAATCAACAGCGAACAACTTCCTCGGGACGATCCCTCTGCTGCCGGACTTCCCGGTCGTTACTTCCCGGCCATTGCTCGACGAGATTCGTATCCAGCATACGTGACGGGAGGCAGAACATCCACATTGTCCTTGGCCAGATGATCCTAATCTTGGCCCCTGTGTACCCAGTCACGGGTCCGAAAGTGTTTTCCCATCATACCGTTTCTCTATATTAACAATAAGAGCTGATATCGGTGATTCTTCTCGCCTGACAATTGTATATGCGCAACACTTCAAACTTTGAGCCTTGTAAACTTAGATAAAAATTGTTTAGCAAAAATTATCTAGATTTACATTTTATTATATTTTCGGGCAATGCGAATATCTAAGGAATATCTAGAAAATATAGAAATAAGAAAGATTTTTAGGATTTTTATCCTATTTTTAGAAGTTCAATAGCGTTTAATTTATCGTAATAGGCACCGATTTCACGAGAACGCGCGGAGACTTTGTATATACCCTATGCATTGCTGTTAGGAAATTGCCCACTGCTCGATACGTATCTTGCAAATGGAACCACAATCTAGCATGGACGTAGAATGGCGGCTATTCCAGAAACTGACCAGCCTCGCCGGCATTTACTGATTTAGCTGCGGCTACCGCTGGCTTCAATTAGGAATTGCCTGGAATCCTACGATTCGGAAACGAATATTCGGCGATTTCTCTGGCACGTATAGGCACTGCTCTTGGTGCCATTGACCTCTCGTTATGGATTTAACGATCCTCTTCCTTGTGAATCTTTGATTCAATAATCCGAAGAATTCCAAAATTTCAGAAGTAGATATTCGCGTTTCTTAGATAATTACATAAAATTATCCTTGAGTATAATTAGCCGCACATTTCTTTGTAGAGATATTTAAACATTTAAAGATTTTTATATTTAACTAGTTTCATTTACCCGGCGTTGCCCGGGCTTCTTTTTTTTGGATCTCATTTGTATTATATAACTCTATTTTTGTTTTTTAATTTATATATATATATATTTTTTAAAAACATACACTTTTACCATACTTTTTAAAATTTATTTTTCAAATTTCTTCTTTTTTTCTTCCTCTTCCTCCTCATTTTCTTTACGCTTTCGCTTTCTCAATTTTCTTTTTTTTGCTATCCTCAAATTTCTTATTTTTTTCAAATCAAATATAGAATTAATTAGGAATATGTGTCATTGTTAATATATATGTAAAACCAGTAACTTCTCTATTCACTTTTTAGATGCCAATCAAATACAGAATTAATTAGGAAATGCTTAGATAACTGTAATTATTAATCAAAAATTACTTGTTTTACCCTAAATTTTAAACAAAAAATAATACCCATTGTCACAATCCCTGTAAAATTTGGGCCCCTGTTTTATAAAAATCGGATTTGTTTTATTACTCAGCTCTCTCGTGTCACAGCGTAATGAAATATATCCTATAGCACTCCTGAGATTACAAGGAACACGTTGGTGCAAATTTCATCCAAATCGGTCCAGTAGTTTTTGTTAACAACGTTCAAACATACACTATTTACAATTTTATATATTAGTATAGATAATATAAAAATTCTCAGATTTTTAAGTCTGCTAAAAAAAATTTGATTTTTCATTTAATGATCATTATCTATTAAAATATATTTTATAGATCATTTTTAAAAAAATGACTTGTGTGGTGTCCTCGTAAAAGTGGGATTCTGCTCAATTGATCTTTTTTAAGTGCCCATTCTATTCGTCCTACATAAAGTTAACAAAATACGTTAAACTTGTTAGAATCTAACTTAATGAGCTACTAGCAAGAACTTCTCGGGGCGTTTAGTTTTGGAACCAGCCCGGAAATTAGTTGTATAGCAGCGCAGCAGTCTCATCGGGAAACGATGCCAACCGCGTGCGCCGTATCGCTTAACAACTGAAACAAAGTATTGCCAGCCTCAACTATTTTCCAACGCTTGGCACCGCAATTCGAGAACAATGGGAAAACACGATCGTTCTCGCTCCGCATTTCATGGAATAGCAGCAAATATCGCGTTATATTTTTAATTCCGGCTGAATAACGAAAATCGTTTAAAAATCTATTGCGCTTTTTTTTTGCTATTCTCATATTACTCAGAACGAATTATTCGGATTAATAACGCTGCATTTGCGTGGAGAAGACACCGAACATGAGGACGCATGTTTGCATGAGCTGAGTATAAGGATTATGTAAGATAAGGTCTTGGTCTTTTAGTCTCATCGTGCCAGCGAGGAGGTACGAAGGAAGAAAGATAATCTAAATATGTTATGAAGTTCCGTTGCAGAATCACCCATTTTAGCTACTAATAGTAATACAGATAATAGTAATTACGACAGTAAGGTTAAAAGAGATGGAGAGATAAATATTTTCATTAAGCGTAACTGGCAAAATATTTCGTGGCTCACAGATTACAGAATCAAAGAATCTCATGATCTAATAACGTTTCAAAGTTCATTAATTTAAACGTATACAAGAGCTTGCAGACTTCTTAAGATTCCAAAAGAGAATTCTCCACGCGAAACGCTAATTCTATGATCGCGCGAGCATAGAATGTCCGCTGATGGAGCGTTGCTCTCTCCGGTATTCGCGATCCACCGCTCCGGATAAATTTTGTATCGGATCGCCGGAAGCATCTGGCTCTGTTTGTCCCCGAGAGACGGGCAAAAATTCGATAATACCCGATGGCGTTTGTGTCTGCGAGAGCGTACCGGGAGCCGGTGATGGATGTTCCCCGAAAGCCGACGCTGCGGAATGTAACCGGCCGTCATCGGAATATCAATGACCGTCCGGCATTCTCGGCGTAGCTCGACGTAATTAGACCCCGCCGTTGGTTTCTCGCAGGCAAGAAATGGAGTCGTTCCTCCGCCACGTCGCGTGACTAAAACGTGTTGTGCTCTCGTAGAATTTGAAAATCGATACGCGTCAACGTACACGTCTAAAGTGCCAGAAGGATGGTGTCGCGCACAAAAATTGTTGCTTCTGTCAACCGTAAAAGCAAAGAGAAATGATGGTCGCTTTGACGCTTCGACCTGCACCGACGGTTTTTCAGTTACAATCAATTGAAGCGAGGAACTACAGCGAGCTGGGATTATAGAATTCCTTTTGAATTCTTCCAATTAAAAAATAAGATTTCATCTAGTTTAACATGTTTTTCTATTGTTATTTGTAAAAATATTTTATTTTGCTTTCCACCGCTCTCCCGCGACGTACGTAGCCGCGATCGTACGTAATCCCAATTTATCAAAGGGCTGATAAATAACGAGACAAACGCGTTTTCCCCAGCTTGTCCGGAATCGCGAGCAGAATGGATGGAACTGGGCGGCGGAGGTGGCGCGGTATGCTATGCGCCGTCACGTCTGGGCAAACTCGTTTTGCGTGTCACTGGGTTTCCCAGGGTCACTCAACAGTGCCATGTGAGCCAACACCCCGAAGAGAGTCACCATCGCGAAACCAGGCATCTGTATCTGGGCTTCCATCATCCCTGGGATCGAGACCTCTGGAAAAGCTGGATCAAAAAGGTAAACGACCCTTGCTATTCTTTCACACGAAATCGAGAAAATTTCTCGCAACGATTTCTGTCGAGATGCAGGAAACAGTTGAAGACATTGTCTTAAAAATGGAAATATGATATCAAGTCGACTGGAATAATTGAATTGCTTGAAACAATGTAACAATTTTTTAGAAACAACATTTACTGCCATAAAATTAGAAGAAATTATAACCACAAAGTAATTAGTCGACACGACTGGCAATTTTTATTAAAAACGAACAAAAAACTTACGACGTTTCGGCCATAGTTTTTGGCCCTTATCAAGTGACAATTAATGTAGTAGACTCACAAATAATCTTATATCTTATGATCATGTGCCCAAACTACGTCATAATCTGAAAGCTGGGTCACATATTAATAAATAAATAAATAATATATAAAAGAATCGGAATTAAAGAGTAAAATAAAGAGCTTACATATTTGTGCGCCATAGAAGTAATAGGTGTTTAACATAACAATATAAAAGATAAAATAGCGTTGTAATGTAATTAAAAATGACTAGCTTGAGGAGCACGTACGAACGCTAAGATAAATTATAACGTTATTAATTTTATTATTGAAAATATATTACCAAAAGATCTCAATTATTGATCTTAATTACACGATGTGGTGGATAATTTTAATATTTATTACAAATTTCATTACGTTAAAATATTTTCGAGTAATATAAGAATTATTTACGATACGACACGATTCATCCTTTCTTACATTTTCCGAATTCTCCAAGGATCTATATATATCGTCATTAGTGTTCTTTGCTTTGCGTGTACTTGCCGAATTAAGGCACGTTTTATTTCCAAGAACAATCGGTATTACACCAATTTAGTAAATTATCTGTCTTGGTATATCGAAGAAAGAAATTCAACAGCGATAAACCTCCACTGTTGTATACGATAAATAAACACAGAAAGCAACTCTCGGTGACGCGTGTCGAAATAAGAATGGAGAAATCCATTTTCCAAGAGGCGTGTGCAGCCTTCGATGTTTCCCCTACAATTTCAGTTGCCTTAAAGTTTAAGTTGCTCAAGATGAAACCGATTCTCGAGACTTCTCTTTGGGCATACGTAACTCCACGAGAAAATGAACGATTCTTATGCAACGAGCTCGGACAAGCTGAATCTTGCATGACGTCCCGAAGATAAGCGGAACCGAGGTCGACACGGACAGTGAGCTGATATTTAAAATGCATAAGGATGTCTGTGCCAGCAAGAAAAGAATTTTATTTCTTAGGTTCTGCGTAAATAACTTTGGACTCTGGCATCTTTGTATCGCAACGCATCTTCCAACCCCAATAACCCTCCCGGAAAGGGCTTTGGCGCGTGTAAATAGGTCATACGGAGGTAGTATTCCGAATAGGTAATATTCCAAAGCATACCAACCATATCTGGAAAGGAATAGATGGAACGTCAATGCAGAAGCGACGAACAGAGTGCAACATGGAAATTATGTCAGGCGGGGAAGGCGCGGACGGCGCCCGATAATGTCGTTACACGGCGACGGACAGCGCAATGAATTAGAATTGTGTATTGTCGACTCGCGGTTCGATGCAAATGTGGACAAACATAGGCGTTTTGATGGGCTTTAATGGAATCATCGGCTAACAAAAAGGACAACGGAAGGCTGTCCGATACGTCCTATAGCCGTGCAATCCAATGTCCCACAAATATGCATCAGTTTGCTATGAAATGTCTCTTCATCATGCGCGCTATATATACCCTATCGTTTAATAAGCGCCATTACAAAAGCATTACACACGTAATGTATCATTTATAATTACCGGCATTACATATGCATACAGCAAAAGAAGGAAGTTACGAGTTTTTAAAGGAAAGATTTCCTATTCACGTCGCCGCTTTATTTCCGGGGTTGATAAATAGACGCTTAATTTTCAATAACTCTGCAGAACAGTCGATTCTTCAAAGAGACTGACGGCGCGGTTAAAGCGCCGGCGAAATCAAAGGACAATCCTCTTCCTTCATCTCGCGAATCCGGCGACACCACGACTGAAAAGATCAGTGACAGCGAGGGAGAGAGGGGTTGGCCGCGGGATGGTCCGGGGCTGAAAGAAGAGTCGCGATGGGACGGCTAGCAAGAGGAATCCAAAATGACGCAAACATTGGCCTAGAGGCACACCCTGAATATGAAATCACGATGAACAAACTTTAATATCCGAATGCGACGGGGAGGAGGGATAAAGAGGTTGGAGAGAGAAGATAAGAGACGAGAGTACACACGCTATTTCCATACCGTTATGACCGAACGATTGCCAACATTCCGCGACATTATCGGCGATCCAGGTCGATCCCCCGATATTTCCCAGTGAAAAGCGGAGTCGGTAATGACGCAGTCAAAAATATATATTTTTCTGCGACTTACTCGTAACATCCAGGCAGATTTTAAAGCCCCCCCTCGGCTATATCAAACAACATCCAAATCTCCCAATGATTTGGCTCTTTTTCAGAGAATATTAAAACGTAGTGCAAACGCCAGCGCGGACCAAACAGTTCACTATAGATCGCTGGATTTTATTTTCACATCAGTATATGTTATTCGCAAGTATTTGTTAAATCTATATGATAACTACGCACTCTATTGTAAAACCGGTGTTTGCAGAATCGTGGCGCGATTCAAGGGTTCGGTATTCTGAGCGGCCGCCGCGGGAAAGCCACCGCTGAGAATAGCTCCACTTCGCGTCTATTTCTCTTCCATTTGCGCCGCTGGGCTCTTTTCAGTCCGAGTAAATGGTAACTTGCGAGAAGTTTAACATATATGCGAGAAACGCGCGGTATCCCGGTGAACGAGCGAGTTCATCGGCAGCATTTGCAGTGCGCCAAAGCGAACGTGACGCGGCCCGAAACGCGAGATCATGATTCGGATAAACACGTCGCTAAATATTCAGCGATCAGTTGTACAAATACGAGACGCGGCTCTCCCCCCCCTTCTCTCTCTCTTTTCCTGTCTCTCTCTCCCGCCTGCCTTGAATTATTCAACGCGCGTAGTATTTTGCCGCTTTTCTCCAGGGCGCAAATGCATCGCTGCCACCACGAACCCGCTGTTATTACATCGAGCAGATGCACAGCGATCGCGTTTAATCCGTTCGTTGAATTTTCCGCTAATGTATTGTCGCACGGTGAATGATGGACGAAATTTCCGGAATGTCAGTCCAAATTTTCGACCTTTGAAAATCTTTTCCCTGTTTCTGTTATTTCGCGTTAATCTCGATTTTGCATGCAGAAAAATTTGCACATGCCAGAACAATTTGTATGATATATATCAAAAATTTTCAAGCAGATTCTTTATTACTAGATTTATTACTATTTTTATCCTTTTCGTATTATTAATTGTCTTATAGTTGTTCATGTATTTGTATAATAATTTATTTTAAAAAATCACAGATATAATGTGATTATATAAGTTTATTTAATCAAACAAGGTTTATTAGTACATGATCGAATTTACTATGCATTGAGTTATTAATTTTAAGACGTTTATTTATTAAATGTACATTTTTTACAGGAACAAGTACTTAACTGCAGATTTATCATTTAATTCACGGTATTGTCATCTGTTCTTTATTTAGCATTTACTGGCGGAATTTGTTTGCGTCAAATTGAGTTATTTTCAAGCACATACCAGATAATGAAACAATTTTCTTGAATACGGCATGCCGATGACACGATCGAGTGGATCGTGACATTTTGTAGTGGGACGTCATTATTTACTTAATGGGAGCGAAACGTTTGAAACGACTGACTCTATGACAATTTGATACATCAGCTATTCGTATTTGTTGCCTTGACAGCTTCGATATTCTCTATCCATTAAATCAGACGGTTTATCGGTTGTACGATTAACTGATTTTCAGACAAGATTAGCTTCCTTTTGAGGACCTGAATTTATAGCTACACAGTAAAAAATAAAATGTTGATTGTAACATTTTTCACATGTCTCAGAAAGTCCACTCTAAATTTTAAGTTAAAATAACTCATTCATCGTGTGTTTCTTGTTGACAAACTAGAAATGTTAATTAATTAACAATACACTTTACATTTATGTTTGTTCTT